>CM040814.1:662500-665000 GCA_022829025.1 Squalius cephalus
AACATTTGTATGCATATGTATCAGCTATTTTTTAAAACGCTTGGAAAATATTTTTATGAAATATCATTAGTTTTACTGGAATAGTTTTACAGAATATGAACGCAACGCGTTTAATTGAGACAGTGGTATTAAAAGACCAAACAGGAAACACCATAAAGCACAGCCTATACAGAAAAAAATTGAGCACAGAATATGAACGCAACGCGTTTAATTGTACGTTTTCCTCGAAACTCAAGAAAACGCTTAATGAGGCTTAATGGACCAACAGTTATAAAATAAAAATTAAAAACAATAAAAAAAAACACATAATTTGTTACTTTATTAATAAAACATAGGCAGCAAGTTTATTTGCACTGAACACACATTTGCTTATATATATATATATATATATATGAAGAGTTCAGATGCTCGTATATTTAAATTCAATAATTTCACTTAAATGGCAGTGAAGATTACCTATTAATTATCATTTAAGTGAAATTACTGAACTTAAATATACAAGCTTGATAAAAATGATCATTCTATAAGAAAATTTAAAATGGCATTTAGAGGCTTTTGCATCTGAACTCTTCATATATATATATATATATATATATATATATATATATATATATATATATATATATGTGCCAATTCCATTGCAATATGAAAATGCACCTAAATTATCTGATAAGAATGTAAAATGTATACCTTAATATGCAATGTAAGTCGCTTTGGAAAAATGTAAATGTTTTAAATATTCACCCTAGCCTAACTGTTGGACACACAAAAACAAACAAAACATAAATAAATTATATATATACAGTGAGGAAAATAAGTATTTGAACACCCTGCTATTTTGCAAGTTCTCCCACTTGGAAATCATGGAGGGATCTGAAATTGTCATCGTAGGTGCATGTCCACTGTGAGAGACATAATCTAAAAAAAATCCAGAAATCACAATATATGATTTTTTAACTATTTATTTGTATGATACAGCTGCAAATAAGTATTTGAACACCTGTCTATCAGCTAGAATTCTGACCCTCAAAGACCTGTTAGTCTGCCTTTAAAATATCCACCTCCACTCCATTTATTATCCTAAATTAGATGCACCTGTTTGAGGTCGTTAGCTGCATAAAGACACCTGTCCACCCCATACAATCAGTAAGAATCCAACTACTAACATGGCCAAGACCAAAGAACTGTCCAAAGACACTAGAGACAAAATTGTACACCTCCACAAGGCTGGAAAGGGCTACGGGGAAATTGCCAAGCAGCTTGGTGAAAAAAGGTCCACTGTTGGAGCAATCATTAGAAAATGGAAGAAGCTAAACATGACTGTCAATCTCCCTCGGACTGGGGCTCCATGCAAGATCTCACCTCGTGGGGTCTCAATGATCCTAAGAAAGGTGAGAAATCAGCCCAGAACTACACAGGAGGAGCTGGTCAATGACCTGAAAAGAGCTGGGACCACCGTTTCCAAGGTTACTGTTGGTAATACACTAAGACGTCATGGTTTGAAATCATGCATGGCACGGGAGGTTCCCCTGCTTAAACCAGCACATGTCAAGGCCCGTCTTAAGTTTGCCAATGACCATTTGGATGATCCAGAGGAGTCATGGGAGAAAGTCATGTGGTCAGATGAGACCAAAATAGAACTTTTTGGTCATAATTCCACTAAACGTGTTTGGAGGAAGAAGAATGATGAGTACCATCCCAAGAACACCATCCCTACTGTGAAGCATGGGGGTGGTAGCATCATGCTTTGGGGGTGTTTTTCTGCACATGGGACAGGGCGACTGCACTGTATTAAGGAGAGGATGACCGGGGCCATGTATTGCGAGATTTTGGGGAACAACCTCCTTCCCTCAGTTAGAGCATTGAAGATGGGTCGAGGCTGGGTCTTCCAACATGACAATGACCCGAAGCACACAGCCAGGATAACCAAGGAGTGGCTCTGTAAGAAGCATATCAAGGTTCTGGCGTGGCCTAGCCAGTCTCCAGACCTAAACCCAATAGAGAATCTTTGGAGGGAGCTCAAACTCCGTGTTTCTCAGCGACAGCCCAGAAACCTGACTGATCTAGAGAAGATCTGTGTGGAGGAGTGGGCCAAAATCCCTCCTCAGTGTGTGCAAACCTGGTGAAAAACTACAGGAAACGTTTGACCTCTGTAATTGCAAACAAAGGCTACTGTACCAAATATTAACATTGATTTTCTCAGGTGTTCAAATACTTATTTGCAGCTGTATCATACAAATAAATAGTAAAAAAAATCATACATTGTGATTTCTGGATTTTTTTTTTTAGATTATGTCTCTCACAGTGGACATGCACCTACGATGACAATTTCAGACCCCTCCATGATTTCTAAGTGGGAGAACTTGCAAAATAGCAGGGTGTTCAAATACTTATTTTCCTCACTGTATATATATACGTACGTGTGTGTGTGTGTGTCTTTTACAGTCTATGGTATATATACCATATATATATAGGGCATATATATATGGCATACGTCATA
>CM040814.1:680000-687500 GCA_022829025.1 Squalius cephalus
TTTAAGACCGAGTGTGCAGATCCAATTGCACTGCTAATGCACATCCGATATTCTCACAACTGTACGTTCTGTAAAGACATAACCGACTGTGTTTACGTGAATACTCTCAAAAACGGACATGTTGTGTGTATTTGTCCATTCAGACGCGAAAGAGAGCTCAATTCAGTCCTTTGCGCGCAGCGCGTCTATGTGCAGGGCTGCACTCTTCGGGTCGTGTGTGTGTCTGTGTGTGTGTTCGCACAGAAAAACATACCGACTAAAGCTCTCTTTCGCGTCGTCACTCTTATTCAGATCTGTCCATATGTCTGCCCTTATCTTTCTCCCAGACGTTTACATTTTTTAACGATTTGTGAGACATGCAGCATCAAGCGCATTCCAACTCGTGTGCCGCTAGATCAGCACGTTACAATTCAAATGTGCGCATCTACCACAAACGCAAATCAGTTCTGACTGGATCTCTTCCCCAATCGTCCCTCCCTAACATTTTCGTCTATTTTTTATTCGTTGACGAAAATGTCAATACATTTTCGTCATAGTTGTCGTCATTTAAAACTGTTTTTGATATAGTTATCGTCTCGTGTTTGTCTGAAAAAATGTCGTTGACGAAAATAATGGCGAACATTTTTCGTCAACGAAATTAACAATATAATATACTGTAATTGAGTGTGCATACCATAAACAGTGACATGTCGAGGTGTCTCTCTCCTGACTCCTGTTTGAAAAACGCGGACCAGAGATTCTGCTTTGCGAATCGCAAATCAAGCAGTGATTGACAGCGCTCTGATCCAATGGCGTTGGGCATTGTCATGTTGACAGTAAATCTAGCCCAATGATGTTGGGGGGGCACCAGGGGGGGCCAATCATATTCCAGGGGGGGCCGGTGCCACCCCGTGCCCCCCCTCTAGACACGCCCCTGTGGTGGACAACATACTCAAATAAAGTACTTGAGTAAAAGTACAGCTAGATCTGTTTTCCCCATGACATATTTTAGTAATCGTCATTCGAAAGCTTAAACTCGAAACATTCATCCTGTGAAAACCGTTTTGAAATCGGACATGGAAAAGCTACTTTAAAACCTTTTAGTGGCTCAATTTTTCTGATATCAACTTGTTGAGGCACATGACTATTAAGTAATATGCCATTTTGGTGCCATGTAAACCCATAAATTGCATATTACTTAACAAATTAGTTAATAGTCATGTGCCTCAACAAGTAAAGTCATAACATAATGACACATTTGCAAATCATTAGTTAATGATTAATTAAAGCAGACAGCTGGAAGTTGAAGTACATTGCTTTGACCAACTGTGGTAATTAACGCATTAATTTACACTTTTAGTTAATAAAATAAGTTATTAAGGAATTAATGCATTATGACACATTTAATTAATAACAATTCATATATTACTTAATCTGTTAATCATTTAGAATCTTTATTAGTTGCTGATGCAGTAATCATTAATTAATGGTTTAGTTCTTCATGAGTCATACATTAACACATGATTATCTGTGCATTAGTTAAGCATGAATTAATGCAGATTAGTGCACCCGTATTGTAAAGTGTTACCATATATTCTTTGTATAAAATATTTTTTCAGCTCGGCTTTACAGTAAACTTAAACTTCTATAAATTTATTAACTTTCCTTTTTTTTTTTTTTTTTTTTTTTTTGAAGTGTTTTTGAATCTGTTTAAAAAGAGACCAATCCTACGTCTGCGTTTCAAAGCTCTGCAACATTTCAGTTCAGATCTGAGATCTGAGATCAGAAAGACATCGTTAAAAAAAGTGTGCAGATTTACGTCTGCCAAAACCTGGTCACATCACATGACCTTTGCCCTCAATAAATGTCAGGTATTAAACACTAAATTAAAGCGTTAAAGTGGCCAGTTTGACAATAAACGATGTGAGACCGGTCCTGTGTGTGTGTGTGTGTGTGTGTGTGTGTGTGTGTGTGTGTGTGTGTGTGTGTGTGTGTCTGAGTTTCCTCCGGGTGAAGTTGGACACAGTTAAAGGAGTGTGATGCTGCCTTCAGTCTATTTAAGAACAACCCAAGCTGAGCATCTATATTATTCAACACTTCAGGCTGCTGACTGCTGTCCAAGAACAGCCACCAAAGACCTCGACACACACACACACACACACACACACACACACACATCGAGGGCTTCAACATGGCCAGTGAAGCCAGAGCTTCATGCCCAAAACACTCACACAAACTTCAGGCCGTAAGACATGGAATCCGTCTCACATTTATTATTCCGACAAGGGCTCCATTTTAATCAGGGGCAGAAGCGAAGCCCGGGGAACGGAGACGGCATCAAAGAAGAGAGGAGGAAGAGAAGAGGAAGAGGAAGAGGAAGAGAGAGAGATGGGGTGAAGGAAACATGCTGAAGAGGAAGATGGAGATACAGAGACGATGAAGTCTTCAGATTCTCCTGGGGAAATCACATCTGGAAACATCTGTGATTTTAGCGTATTTTAAAGTCGATATCAAACAACATTCAAACGTCTATACCGTGGCCAACAATGTCAGTGTTTTCGTATGCAAAACGTATATGCAAAACAGCATCTGATTGGACAAAAATGTGCACGTCGCTGTGGACAAAATGAGTCACTATCTATTCTACGGAAGAGCTTTACAAAAAGTTTGGAATAATTAATAAATGCTTTTAAAAGAAGTCTCTTCTGCTCACCAAAGCCTAACCTAAACCTAACCCAAAAAAACACACTCTTAAAAACTGCTGGGTTGTTTCAACCCATGTTTGGGTCAAATATGGACAAACAATTTTTTTTTAAAATATTATGTATTATTATGTAGTGAAATATTATTAGAGTATAAATCATCTGTTTTCTATGTGAATATATAAAGTGTAATTTATTCCTGTGATCAAAGCTGAATGTTCAGCATCATTACTCCAGTCTTCAGTGTCACATGATCCTTCAGAAATCACTCTAATATGAGGATTTGATGCCCAAGAAACATTTATGATTATTATCAGTGTTGAAAACAGTTTCATATTTTTGTGGAAACTGATGCATTTTATTTCTCAGGATTCTTTTATGAATAGAAAGTTCAACAGAAACGCAATTATTTGCAATAAAATCTTTTTTAACATTATAAATGTCATATTTGTTCAATTTAATGCATCATTGCTAAATAACAATATGAAGCAGCTCAACTGTTTTCATGATGAAATTAATGTGAGGGTTCCTCTTCCTTCTTGACCTGAATAACCTTTAATATTCCCTTAAAATCAAAAGGCTGCCCGTATGAAGGAGACGTCAAAGAATAAAACTCAGAAGATCCAGGCCGCCAATTCCATCTCGAACGACACAATGTCAACACTTCTTTTCTTATGTTCCATTTTATTCATCCTTCTTTCAAATTATAATTTGATTCGGGTGGTACAAGGGCTTTGATATTAAAATTTTTAATAAAAGCCCTGATACTCGTGTACGTCGGCAGGATTTGGGGCCGATTTTCATCCTTCTATTTGTCATTATTATTATAGTTCTTTTTTGTCCAGAGGCGTAGCTTACACAGATCATTAGTTCAGAAAAAAGACTATTGCCTTTTTTCCCTTCACCCCCTCTCCAATAAATTCAATGTGTGTCTAAATTAATGCATTACAAGCCATGGGAGAGATATTAAAAAAATGATAAAAACCAATCCTTGATGTTGAGCTGGTGCGCGCCGCTCTGACCCTGAACACACTCGTGTTATAGTGCTGAACATCGCTCGGATTACTCCATAATATTTCATTACACGCACAAAATCCACAGTCGTATATCTAGCACAGGTGTATCGTTATTAATCACTGAGGTCCAAGAGTCCACTGCGTCTGGACAGAGAAAACAAGGACACACACACATGAACCTGCACAGCATGCAGACGCATCTAAACACACTGAACACACCGCACAAATGAAGAAAGGCAAGGTGATGATGGGAAATACACTCGTGCTTCTGTTGACACACCAACAGAGAACGCTTTCAGAAGGTTCTGTCAACATTATGAATAAACATTCTTCCAGTAACGTCCATAGAACGTTTGTTTAAAGTTATCTTGTCTTTAATAAAATTCTCAAAACGTTAGCACAAATACATTATTTATACATCGTTTGTGGAACGTTTTTTCTGAAACATTTTTGTTGGATGTTTGACTAAAGTTTTTTTAATGTTGCAACTTGTTTCAGAACTTTCTGAAGTAATATTAAAAAGTAACGTTCAGAGAACATTCAAAAGTAACGTTCAGAGAACATTCAAAAGTAACGTTCAGAGAACATTCAAAAGTAACGATCAGAGAACATTCAAAAGTAACGTTCAGAAAACATTCAAAAGTAACGTTCAGAAAACATTCAAAAGTAACGTTCAGAAAACATTCAAAAGTAACGTTCAGAGAACATTCAAAAGTAACGATCAGAGAACATTCAAAAGTAACGTTCAGAGAACATTCAAAAGTAACGATCAGAGAACATTCAAAAGTAACGTTCAGAAAACATTCAAAAGTAACGTTCAGAAAACATTCAAAAGTAACGTTCAGAGAACATTCAAAAGTAACGATCAGAAAACATTCAAAAGTAACGTTCAGAAAACATTCAAAAGTAATGTTCAGAAAACATTCAAAAGTAACGATCAGAGAACATTCAAAAGTAACGATCAGAGAACATTCAAAAGTAACGTTCAGAAAACATTCAAAAGTAACGTTCAGAAAACATTCAAAAGTAACGTTCAGAGAACATTCAAAAGTAACGTTCAGAGAACATTCAAAAGTAACGATCAGAGAACATTCAAAAGTAACGTTCAGAAAACATTCAAAAGTAACGTTCAGAAAACATTCAAAAGTAACGCTCAGAGAACATTCAAAAGTAACGATCAAAGAACATTCAAAAGTAACAATCAGAGAACATTCAAAAGTAACGATCAAAGAACATTGAAAAGTAACGTTCAGAGAACATTCAAAAGTAACATTCAGAGAACATTCAAAAATACCGTTCAGAGAACATTCAAAAATACCGTTCAGAAAACATTCAAAAATACCGTTCAGAGAACATTCAAAAATACCGTTCAGAGAACATTCAAAAGTAACGTTCAGAGAACATTCAAAAGTAACGATCAGAGAACATTCAAAAGTAACGTTCAGAGAACATTCAAAAGTAACGTTCAGAAAACATTCAAAAGTAACGTTCAGAAAACATTCAAAAGTAACGTTCAGAGAACATTCAAAAATAACGATCAGAGAACATTCAAAAGTAACGTTCAGAGAACATTCAAAAGTAACGATCAGAAAACATTCAAAAGTAACGCTCAGAGAACATTCAAAAGTAACGCTCAGAGAACATTCAAAAGTAACGATCAAAGAACATTCAAAAGTAACGATCAGAGAACATTCAAAAGTAACAATCAAAGAACATTCAAAAGTAACGTTCAGAGAACATTCAAAAGTAACGATCAGAGAACATTCAAAAGTAACGATCAGAGAACATTCAAAAATACCGTTCAGAGAACATTCAAAAATACCGTTCAGAGAACATTCAAAAATACCGTTCAGAGAACATTCAAAAATACCGTTCAGAAAACATTCAAAAATACCGTTCAGAAAACATTCAAAAATACCGTTCAGAAAACATTCAAAAATACCGTTCAGAGAACATTCAAAAGTAACGTTCAGAGAACATTCAAAAGTAACGTTCAGAGAACATTCAAAAATACCGTTCAGAGAACATTCAAAAGTAACGATCAGAGAACATTCAAAAATACCGTTCAGAGAACATTCAAAAATACCGTTCAGAGAACATTCAAAAGTAACGATCAGAGAACATTCTAGTAACGTTCCAATAATGTCTGAATTAATGAAAAAACGGAATGTTCCCCTGACGTTCACATAATCAAGAAAGAATGTTCTGAAACCTACACATTTTGAATGTTCAGAGAACATAATGTTTTCATAACTTCCTGGGAATGTTGGCAAAACTTTTTAGAGCATATTTTTTGTTAGTTGCACTGCTAAAATCCCCGGCGCAGGAACGTACACATCGTACAGGAACGCAGAAACACGCAGTGCTGACGGGAAACACTCTTCTGTGGCGGGAAACACACTCTTCTGTGGCGGGTCGGGCTTTAGCGCAGGTCTGGCTCGCTGTCAGACTCGTGGACAAGGACACTAGCATGCATGCGCTTCAGCACATGTGCCTCCCTGCTGATGTGAACTATTTTCCTGCTTGCGAGTGTGTGTGTGTGTGTGTGTGTGTTAAAAAGGAAAACACACTGATGCCAATCCGCCCATATCTCTGATGGCTTGCTAACTAGGGCAGCGATGCAATCTGAACCCTCATATTGCGTTTCGATCATTTTGACCCACAGAGGATTTTCTGTTTTCTGAAAATGCTAGTTATTCCAATGGACTCAAACTTACTGGCTTTTCTCACACAGGGTATAACAACTTTACATTTTTTTTATATATATATAATTTGTGTCTGATGCAGAACCAACCTCGTTTCTGTAGTTTTCCCGGGTCAAAAATGACTGGCCTACATAAAAATAAAATAAAATAAAACATTAAATCTCTCGTTTTGTGAAGTTATTGCCAAATATTGGATTCAATTATTTTGTCATCTTGTTTTCTTTAAATTTGGGTTTGTGTTTTCTTTTTGGAGCCGATTCATTGATCAGAGCTTGATTGAATTTTTTTTCACTCAAAAACTGAGCTCAGATCAATGCAACAGTTCCAGAAGGAAACACAAAACCTGTGCAAAATGGAAAGAAAACAACTTGACAGGGAATATTCGGTGATATTGTAGCATAATGAGAGATTTACAGGTCATTTTTGACCCGGAACGTAAATAATCTCCACAGATCTCTACGTCTCTTCAGTTTGGCGCTCATCGCGCGTCTTCACGTGTGTCTAAGCGTCACCTCGACGTGTCTTTGTGGTGGATGGCCAATCGTTGTCTCACCTCACCCCTGTTCCTCTTCCTCTCTCCCAGTGGCTTCATTATCACATGCTAAACAGACACAAAGACTCAAATCAACGTCTCGCGCGGAGACGATCGCAGACTGAGACCTTCACACCAGCACATTCCCTCCTCTCCTCCTCACGGCGGTGTATGAAAGAGAGTTACGCTCAGAGAAAGTCTCGACGCTGGTAATTGTGCCGTAATGGGAGTCTTTGTCCTCTTTTATACATCTTGTAGTCGACTTGACAAAACGCCACCTGCTAAACGGGGAACGCTTTCGTCTTTTGTCTCTGCACTTCGCAGGCTCTGATAAAACAATTATATCTCAACATCCTTCAGCCTTTACACTCTTAAAAACAAAGGTTCTTAATTGGCATCGATGAAGAACCTTTAATATCACGGAGCCTTTCAGTTGCACAAAAGGTTCTTTAGATTTTGTAAATGTTCTTAACACTTAAGAATAAAAAAAAAATATTTTAAAGAACTGAGCAGTGAAAGATTCCTTGAACTAAAATTGTTCTTCTATGGCATCAATGTGTGTGTGT
>CM040814.1:697500-710000 GCA_022829025.1 Squalius cephalus
AGCTGCTCTGCCGTCACATTACCGCTCTTCTCAAAAGAGTGATGTTATTATCAGCAGCAAAATGATTTTATATGACTTCCCTTCTCAAGCTTGATGCATGAACGTGAAAATAAAAAATATATAGAAGTGGCCTTTTCTGTGTTCTTCACATCGGGCCACTGCAACGCCAGAAGGTGTGTGTGTATCTGCTCATAGACGCCTGTCTATCAGACACTTTCACACAGCTTATACACAAAGAACAGATTCTGAGTGAGAATGTGAAATTATCATTTTGATACTGTGCATATGGTATCAGTTTAAATTGCTTCCAAGAGAGATTCACATCTCAACACCTCAATTTGCTCTAATACACAAATGCACTTCAGAGACTGTGCTAGATAAATATGAATGTGAAATTTAAGAAGAGCACTCTTAAAAATAAAGGTTCCAAAAGGAGGGTTTTATAAATGAGCGACGCCATAGAATGATCATTTGTGGTTCCCCAAAGAACATTTCAGTGATCAGTTTTATGATGTGAAGAACCTTTTTTCCCACTCTAAAGATCCCAATGGAAATGGTGTTAAAGGTTCTTCATGCAACCAATATATAAACTTTATTTTTAAGAGCTTAAGTGAACTATATCCTCGGAATATTACACACTCTAAAAAAATGCAGGGTTGTTTTAACCCAAATTTGGGTCAAATATGAACAAACCTAAGCATTGGGTTACATTTGGGTCAAATATAAACACAAACCTCGCCATTGCGTTACATTTTTAAGAAAATATTGTAACCCAACGGTTGGGTTCGTTCATATTTGACCCAAATTTGGGTTAAAACAAACCTGCATTTTTTTTTTTTATAGGTATTGGTAGAATTTATTTATTTTATTTTATTTATTTATTTTATGTACTGACTGCATTCAGCTTCACCTGAAATCACTGTGATTTATTTTGTTTTTGTTAAAAAACAGCGCAAAAACACTCACTTTCCGCGCAATTACTGATTTGGAAAGTACCCACAAGTTTACAGAAATCCCTCTATGCTAAACTCACAGAAACGAGCTTCATACCTTCCTCAGGATCCATTGGATGAGCAGCAGAACGCTCCAGCAGAGCAGCCTCATCGCACCGTTCCTAGAGAACACTAGTCCCGTGCAGAGTGAACATAAACCGGACACAAATCACCAGCCGAAACCCATCCGCGGGGGAAGAACTCGCTTTAACACACTGGAACGAGAAACCCGCGCTCTCTGAGTTATCACGGCAAACCACGCAGGCTCAGCTCTCGGAGTCCTGGTCATTAGTCAACTGCACATCCATTCGCGGGGTTCGGGTGTTACGGAGGTGAAAAGTTGATGTGGGAACGAACCGGTGGCAAGTTCTTCTGTCAGCTGGAGCGCGCGCTTAATGCCCTCATTACCGCGAGCGTTGCGTGTTTGAAAAAGAAACTGTGTTGCGTTCTCTCTCACACGAAAGCGCGCGCCTCTCTCTCTCTCTCTCTCTCTCTCTCTCTCTCTCTCTCTCTCTCTCTCTCTCTCTCTCTCTTTACCGCTGAATGTGTGAATATCTCGATTGGGTCAAAAAAAAAAAAAAAAACCCTCCCGTGCGTCTTTTATCATATGCGCGCCGCGCGGTGCCAAAAGTTGGCACACACCGCTCATATTCCCATTACTATTCATTTGCATTGAGTAAAAAAAGTTTTCGTGAGTTTTAAAATTCAGATCACATTGTTCCAATTCGAGTTCACAGAATGTTACAGATTAATTTTGAATGGCTTTAAAGTGCATCTTGTCTCGCGCGCTGCTCGCGATGTTAAAATATGAAACGCGCAATCTGTGCGCGAGACACATTCCGTTCATGACTTTTCTTTTTCTTATTATTTCAACATCCTTAAGCATCGCATAAACGTACAGGGAGGGAGAGAGAGAGAGAGGATCTGGGGGCGAGGATCGTTCTTTTCACCAGAATGCATGCAATCGTGCATGGAGAATGGAGATGAGAGGAAATAAAGCGCATCTATGGTAGCGCATAATAATTCAGCAACGCCTCAAAGTTCACGTCCATCTTCTCACATCTGATAGATGGCAGATATTTGATGGCAACCACTGAAGCCCTTCATCGCCCCCTTGCGAATGACTGACAGAAAACATCTGAATGTAGACTTGCAGGGTTAGGGTTAGAGTTAGAGTTAGACTAACCTCAACCCCATGACCGCTTGACTATTATGCATAATTGAGAGATAAAATGATTGATGTAAAGAGAAATGTAAAGAGATACTGCAACCAACAGCACCAGACAAGAACAAGAACAGCAAGAAGGTGAAAATCCTCCACACTTCTAGCACATTTTCTAAGTTAATTGCCTTCATGGATACATATTTTTGGAGCATTGAAATAAATGTTCGGTTGGTTTCGTTTCCATTGGGATCCAGCGGCTCGTGCAGTATTGGAGTTGGCAGGTGAATTTGGCGCGCGCGTTTTCTATTTCTCAGAGAACTACGCCGCGCGCTTTAGCACAAATGAATGAACATGCCCGGGAAAAACGAGCGCAATTTTCTCACATATCAACTCAACTTTCCACTTCGCTCTCTTCTTCTCTGCAAATCAACACACTCATTGTAGAACGACAAGAGGAGAGAGTTCGCCTCTATCACACGCTCTGTATATGAACTAATGGACGAATATACAAACAGACAAATACTGAAGAGCAGAACATTTCTGACATCACCATATTTATGCACAAACAATCCACGTCATGCAAAATAATCGTATTTGATATTTTCACCTTAAGGTAAACACACTTTTTAATCATAGTTTTTATCATAAAACGGCTATTTGAATATTATTTCCACTTAAAATATAAAGGACACAATTTTTTTTTCCTAGTTAATATCAATATTTTTTTTAATGGACATTTTTTCTTGGTTATGTGGGAACATTCCATATCATTCTGCAAACATTATGGGAATGTTACTTTTAAATCTTCTCTGAACGTTCTTAAACAAGTACAATTAAAAAATCCTAGACGAACGTCCAACTAAGACATAAAAAATGCTCCATGATCAACGTCTATATGACGAAGCCTCGCACGTGACGTGCAGGGAAAATATGTATATCGTGGCCACGAATGAACAAATCGTTCCCACGACTTTCAAATACATCAGCACGTTCTACTAATTCATTCCCTCGAATGAAACGAAAACGAGGGAGCAAATTATTATATCGTAAGTACCATTTAGTAAGACGATCGTACGCACAGTTTAGTAAAACAAGGGAACTAATTATTATTATCCTAAGTACCATTTAGTAAAATGAGGGAACTAATTATATCGTAAGTACCATTTTGTAAAACGAGGGAACAAATTATATCGCAAGTACCATTTAGTAAAACGAGGGAACTAATTATATCGTAAGTACCATTTTGTAAAACGAGGGAACAAATTATATCGCAGGGAACAAATTATATCGCAAATACCATTTAGTAAAACGAGGGAACACATTATTTCGCAAGTACCATTTAGTAAAATGAGGGAACTAATTATATCGTAAGTACCATTTTGTAAAACGAGGGAACAAATTATATCGCAAGTACCATTTAGTAAAACGAGGGAACAAATTATTTCGCAAGTACCATTTAGTAAAACGAGGTAACTAATTATTAAATCGTATGTACTATTTAATAAAACAAGGGAATAAATTATTGTATCGTACGTACGATTTAGTAAAACGAGGGAATGATTATATCGTACGTACGATTTAGTAAAACAAGGGAATGATTATATCGTAAGTACAATTTAGTAAAACGATCGTACCACAATTTAGTAAAACGAGGGAATGAATTAGTACAAGTACGATTTAGTAAATCTAATGATTATATTGTACGTATGATTTAGTAAAACAAGGGAACAAATTATTATATCGTACGTACTATTTAGTAAAATGATCGTATGCCAATTTAGTAAAACATGGGAATGAATTAGTATATCATAAGTACGATTTAGTAAAACAAATTATTAAATCGTCCGCACGATTTAGTAAAACGAGAGAACGAATTCCTAATTTGTGGCCATGATATACTATATATATGTTTTTTTTATTGTTTTTTTTTTTTATTCTGCATATCATGTGCAGGGCTCCATACTAAATAACGTTTTTGAGCTAACTTTTTGAGAATGTTACTAAACACCAGGTAACGTCACTTGAAGAACGAGAGAACCTCGCCAGAACATTCCCTGTTAGCTGGGACAGCTTAAAGAATATTAGAGATATAAATATATAATAATGTGTTGAACAAAAAACAACAAAAAAAGGTAATTTAAATGAACAACCGAACATCCATGCATGTATTGACTTCTTCACCATTAGTGCTGAAGCTGCGCAGATTCTGTCGTTTGTTAATAGAAAATTACACTGTGGTAAAGATTCTCAGTTTAGACTTCCACTGTCGCCAGCAGAGAGAACGCAACTAACAGTAAATCACAATCACAAAGCTAAATGGCTAATTACATCAGTGCAATTTACAATCAGAACAAGCCAGATTCACTTTAGAAGAACACAAATCAGAGAGTCCTTAAAATCTATGGTCCACCTGTCAGATAACCGAGGTTTTCATGTATAACTTGCTGAGAACTTCACAGAAAGGTTTTGCTGCTGTCGTAGAGAAACAAACACAGAGTTGAACAACATTTAATGTTCTTTACTCCTGAAGTGAAATAAAATGAATGGTTTTGTGATTCTGCGCGCCGGCTCAGTTTTGATGAGAAACTGACATTAGCATTTTGCTGACCTTTACCTTATGATAATATAAACTATCAGCATTATCGATTAGGAAACAGAACAACACGGCACGTTGCTGGGAAGTTCATTTTATTTGTTTGCAGAATAAAAACAGTTTAATATTAAAGGGCCTTTCCCGCTTTTACACTTTCCTCTGGGCTGTTATTGGAGTCTAGAATCACATAATCAAGTTCTTCTGAAGCCGAGATGCGTTTCCCGGGTTAAGATATATGTACTTGGAAAATATAAAAGAAATATAGGACAGACTACAAAACAAAAGCCTCCATTATTGCAAAGGTTCCATGAATGATGTTTTGAGAACGTTATTAAAGAGCAGACAACGTTTGACAAACATTCTATTAATGTTAATATTGATTCTATTAATGTTGCATTCTGTTACATGTAACTTTAAACATCCATTATCAGATCAATAGTGCTCAATACAGGTGGTGCCAAAACATTTTGTGATCTAATAACTCAAAAATCATTCAGAAGTAGACGAAAACACGCATGGCCAAATGAAAAAGACCTGCTAAAAAACAAAGGTTTTAAAATGAAACTGGTATTTTCTCCTCTATTGGTCCTTATATCCGAGTGAAGCGCTTCTGGAACAAGAACAAATGTGGGCGGGGCTTGATTGTGTCTGTGAGGAATTGATTGGCTGGTTGTGGTTTGTTATTGGCTGATCTCATGTGAGTGACAGGTTGCCCCGCCCACATCATCTGAGAAGAGAAGAGATGCTGCAACAATCATTATTCTGATTCAACATTAAGTTAACACAATAATGATGATCTGCACCGATAAATCATTTAGAATAAAACTGCAATATTGCATAAAAACAAGTCAATTTTGTTTTCATGCTGACTTTAAGCTGTAAAGAAAACAACCATCTGATTGAAAAATCAGGAAAAGCCCAAACACAGAACTTACTAGTCCAGTTCTAAAGTCTACAGTGAACAACTGTGATGCATGTATGTGTAAAAAATATCATGATTAACGGTAAAAGGCCGTAAAAATGCTACAGTGAAAAACAGTTCATTTACAGAATGTTTCCATATATGTACGGTGATAGATCTAACTGTACATTTAATGTAATTTTACGTTAAATTTACCGTTTTTGGGATGTGAAAAAGAACAAGTCATTGTATAATTTACAGGGAAAAAATTTAAATTGACATTCCCACAATTCCACTTCACATTTGATGTATTTTTGTTGAAATTACAGTTTCTTCATAGTTTTTTCTATTCAGTTATGTACATTAGGGGTTTATGTTATGTGTGTTACCATGATGGTGTTTAGTGTTTGTGTGAATGACTATATTAGCCGTTTATGATGAGTTTTGATTGATCATGTGACTCTCATCTCCACTGTGATTGGTGGTTGTCAGCGTAATACAATGGTACAAAACATATTAGTAGCCTACTTCAATAGGTCGGTAAATTAACAGTATATCAGATGATGATTTTTTTTTTACTGTAAATTTAAGTTAAGTCTGTAAAATATTGCTACCATATTTTTTCCGGTAAATTTCTGCCAACCACAGCGGCCATTTTGTTGCTGTTGTTTTTTCCAGATTTTTTTTCACAGTAGGGCGGGGCTTGATTGTGTCTATGTGGGAATTGATTGGAAGGTTGTGGTTTGCTATTGGCTGATCTCATGTGAGTGACAGGTTATAGCCCCGCCCACATCATCAGAGAAGAGAAGAGATGCTGCAAGAGGAACTTATTCTGATTCTAGATTATTAAAACAATAATGATGATGTGCACCGATAAATCATTTAGAATAAACACTGCAATGTTACATTAAAACAATTCAATTTTGATTTCATGGTGACTTTAATAAGCTGTAACTGTAAAGAAAACATCTGACTGAAAAATCTCAAACAGAACTTGCTAGCCCAGGTCTGAAGTCTACAGTGAACATCGGTGATGTGTATATATATATATGTTTGTGTTTGCTGGAATGTGTGTCTCCAGGCTCAGCAACATTCCCATGATGAGGTGACACAGGACACACTTCTCTAATGAGAGCTTTTGTTCGTGTGAAACTCTCATTCCCTGGCCGTGTGTGTTTCTTGTGTGTATTCATCCTTCTACGGCCAACTAATATGATTAATATGATTCTAGCCTGTCGTGTGGTTGTGTTTGTTCAGATGCGTTCAGAAACGCACGACTGGGACGTTTAGAGGAATCATGATTATATCTTTGTCATTTTAATGCGATTCCGGCCGATATCTCTCTGGCTGAGAGACAGACATGTAATGGGTGTCAGGTAGAAGTAGAGGAATGAGATTATATTATATCGCGCTGACAGGAGAGAGAAGTGATTTCGGCACAATTTTTCCTCATTAATCGGCGATACTTCCATGTGTCTCAGAGCGATCCTTCAGGAAGCAGAGCTGCACATTCTGGAGACTAAGAGCAGCTACATGAACATATCATAATGTTATAGAAATAATAGCAACATATTAAATAACATAATTAAGATAATACATTTAAAGATTTTGCCTAACCACTATTTTTATATATAGTTACATACATTTTAATAATTTAATGCATGATATATTGAAACTAAGAAACGTGTGGAATAGTGTTAAAGAATTAGTTATTAATGGGTGTCTGTTTGGATTTATTTTATATTTCTATTTACATGAACTTAGTTTGTTTATAGTGGAATAGCACCACAGTTTACCACGGTAAAACACAAGTAAAACTAAAATAATGACATCGCAGGTTTCTGCATATCAGCAAAACTTCATCCAATCCCAAACGAGTGAGGGAGTTTTTACTTTACAGCAAGAAAGTAATAAAGTGAGACCTTTCATTCTCTGAAATAAATAACCTAACCTTACATTTATTATATGCTGCTGTTCAAAAGATTGGGGTCAGTATGTTTTTTTTAAAAGAAATTAATACATGACATTACAAATTACAGTAAAAGTGACAGTAAAGCCATTTATAATGTTACAAAAGCTTCTATTTCAAATGAATACTGTTTTTTAAACTGTCTATTCATCAAAGAATCCTGAAAAATATCGCCGTTTCCACAAATAAATTCAACATTTATAATCATAAATGTTTCTTGAGCATCAAATCATCATATTAGAGTGATTTCTGAAGGATCATGTGACACTGAAGACTGGAGTAATGATGCTTTGATCACAGGAATAAATTACACTTTACTATATATTCACATAGAAAACAGATGATTTACATTAGAATAATATTTCACAATTTTTACTGTGTTTCTGATCAAATAAATGCACCATTGGTGAGCAGAAGAGACTCTTTCAAAAAGCCCATATTTTTGAACGCTACTATTTTTTCATTGAATTACATGATTAAAGATTTCCCGGGATCAGATGAACACGAGGCTCCTGACCGTCCGCCTCTGTTGTGCCTCTGCTGGATTCATAGCACAGTATTTTTAAGTAACTATGACCAAAAATAATGTGGCAGCTCAGCGGTGCGCCGGCCTGTCAGACCTCCACTTCTCCCCATCTGTCTTGCTCCCCCCCCCCCCCCCCCCCCACCTCATTAGGATTCATATCCCAGAAAGGTGACTCTTCCAGCGGGCACAGTGACAGCCGGGTCCCCCCCTCCCCCTCCCTGGATCAGACGCCTGGAGGCAGAAACACTGACAGGTAGCAGAGAGCTCTCTGGGGGGCGAGAGACACTGAGAGAGAGAGAGAGAGGGAGAGAGAGAGAGAGAGAGAGAGAGAGAGAGAGAGAGAGAGAGAGAGAGAGAGAGAGAGAGAGAGAGAGAGAGAGAGAGAGAGACTCAACATCAGCGATGAGCAGGATCATCTAGTCAAAGATGTTCCCTAAAGATGAGATTTCCACCAGGGACTGAAACACACACACACACACACATGCTCTCTCTCTCCGCAGCAAATCACCATCATCTCACACTCGCTTCTACGAGTCTCAGTCGGACACTTGACTTGTGCTCCTCACACACCGGCGTCTCATCGCTGACTCCAGCGGGGGCAAACACACACTCACACACACAGAGTTTTACAAACACAGCCATAAAAACCAACAGAATAGAGGATAGGTAGAACACACACACACACACACACACACACACACACACACACAGAAACAAACACACAGAAACACAAACACACACAGGCACACACACACGCGCATGTATGCACATACACACACACACACACAGAGAGAGAGAGAGAAATGCACACTCTCTCATACTCTCTCTCTCACACACACACGCACACACACACACACACACACACACACAGAGTTTTACAAACACAGCCATAAAAAACAACAGAATAGAATAGGATGGGTATAACACACAGAAACACACACAGAAACACAAACACACACAGGCACACACACACACGCGCACGCATGTACGCACGCACACGCGCGGACACACACACACACACACACACACACTCTCTCTCTCTCTCTCTCTCTCTCACACACACACACACACACACACACACACAGGAATGCACTCTCTCTCTCTCTCTCACACACACACACACACAGAAATACACACTCTATGTCTTTCTCTCTCTCTCACACACACACACACACACACAGAAATGCACTCTTTCTCTCTCTCTCTCTCACACACACACACACACAGAAATGCACTCTCTCTCTCTCTCTCTCTCTCTCTCACACACACACACACAGAAATACTCACTCTATGTCTTTCTCTCTCTCTCTCACACACACACACACACACACACACACACACACACAGAAATGCACTCTCTCTCTCTCTCTCTCTCTCACACACACACACACACACACACACACACACATACACGCACTCGCTCTCTCTCTCACACACACACACACACACAGAAATGCACTCTCTCTCTCTCTCTCTCTCACACACACACACACACACACACACACACACACACACACAGAAATGCACTCTCTCTCTCTCTCTCTCTCTCTCTCACACACACAGAAATGCACTCTCGCTCTCTCTCTCTCTCTCACACACACACACACACACACACACACACACACACACACACACGACTCCTGGAGTCTCTGCACTGATTGTAACCTGTGTAAAGTGTAGCGCTGCTGGAGAGTTCTGGTCTCTCTAAAGCTCTGATGCTTCTGTCCTCAGTGGACGCTCCTCATGTTAAACACCACATGTGTGATATTCTCCTTCTTTATAACACACGAGAATACATGGAAAGGGCTCGTTTTTAAAGGGAGTCTGTTTGGAGTTTAGTTTACATTTATATTTAGTTTTTTTATAGCGGAATATCATCACAGTTTACCACGTTAAAGCAACACTAAGGAACTTTTCCTCTTCGGTCCCCCTACAGGTTGGAAGTGGAATTGTCCATTACCGCTGTCGTAAATAATTTCTCCGCCCGCAGTCGACCGTCGCTCGCTCGCTGTTTATCCAGCTCCGGCTTTAGACTGAACGATGTCCACAGACACGGTAGAGTATGATGCATGATTTCATGAAAGTATGATGTATTGCGACATCAGAAACGGATAAAAACTAAATAATGACTATTGTAACGCTTTACGTAAAGCAAGTCAAATTTGTAGTTTTCTTTCTCATTAGAACTACAGAAACGCGACCCGGTTTGGCAAACTTGCATAGCAGATATAGGGCTGCAAAGCGGAGGCAGAAGTGCCGTTCACCCTGTTATGACTTGATGAACCACTGAAACCATTTTGGAAACATTATTTTAAGGAAAAAAAAGTTCATTAGTGTTGCTTTAAAACACAAGTAAAATTAAATGAATTAGAAGTCGCTGGTGTTTGTATATTTTAGCAACTTCAAATGCGTCTCATCCAATCAGAAAACTAACGGTTTTATGCTTAATTTCTCATACACTTTATTTTGATGCTCTTCTACAGATATTCTACTGACTAAAGGCCTGTTCACACCGGGACGAATTTCACGTGCGATATTCGCCGACGTTTAACGCCTCATGACTAAACAAAGGGCGCCAATGTGAGTGTGCACACCGACGCAAAAAACGGCACGCGTAAAAGCATAATTTTTTTAAAAACGCCTCGGGTTCGTTTTTTTGGTTTGACGCGCCGCGTTAAAAACTATCCGACCAATGAGATTGGCGCTTTTGCTCACGTGTCTGGAGCTTCTGAAGTTACAGTAAAACACAACTTGGGGGCGCTCAAACACAAAACGGTCTTGCCGAGCACACATACGTAACGGCGAAGAAGATATATTACACTGCCGGGAAGAAATAAGACAAGGAAGATGCAAGGCAAGATGAATGTAGAGCTGCTGGTCTCGGAACATAAAGAACTATATGACAAACGCGACAGCGACTACAAAAATCTTGATACAAGAGAACTGTTATGGAGTGGTATTGCAGAGCAAATGGGCCTTGATGATGAGTTTCATTTCCCTTAACTGTCTTTCATGTACATAGGCTTGTAACGGGGTATTTCTGTTTTACATTAAGCGCCGTCTAATGTCAGGGAATGAATGTGCATGTTCACTCGGCTCATCGTCAGTGAAAATCGCTTGGGTGTGAACACAAAAAACGCGTTGAAAAACGCTGACGAATAACGCGCGCCGATATTTGTCCCGGTGTGTACGGCCCTTAAAAGTAACTTTGCAAGTACATGTCAACTTATTTTGACCCGAACTGCCAACTTATACGCTAATGAGAGCTAGTGGATATGTAAAGTGGACAGTGGTCGAAGTCCACAGTAGTCGATTGTCGAGTTCACGCGCATGATCATAGGTAACTAACTAAACCTATGCGCGTGAACTCGACAATCGATTACTGTGGACTTCGACCGAAAACAGGATGTAAATACAGGTATGAGAGTTCTCCTTTAAAACCCCACTGAAGTGCCTTGGATCACACAGCTTTGTTTGATGCGCTGCCGTAATTTCCTCTGAAACGGGAAGATAAGGCGGGACATATTGAATGGCTCCTCCCCCTTTTCAAATAGCCAATAGCGTTTAGTTTAACTCACAGACTGACAGCTCCATGGAAGCGAATCCGAGCGCCGATGATACGCTCGATTCAATAGTAGGCCTAGAGGATTCATTCATTTCATTCATACAGATAGAAAACGGAATAAAACTCAAGCGTTTGAGCAACCGAAAACACACTCCAACACATAATGCTCTGATGTGTCAACCTCGCTTTGGCCAGGTGGTGTTTATAGCAGAGGGGGCGGAGCTTCAGATTCTTGAGAGCATTTGATTGGACAGAAGATGTGATGAGAAGCTGAAGTCCGCAGTGATGTCATAAAAATCCCTGATCCATTTTAGTGGAAGTTTTGAATATCTCCTAAATGCGAATTTTATCGTTGTTTTGAAATTGGAACACACCAGCTTATTCATAACCTTAAGGCTAACATATTCATATTGAAAGTTCCAAAACTTACATTTTGATTTCAGCGGGTCTTTAATAACGGAGCTCACGCGGGCAGGCCGTCCTCGACTCTCTCTCACACCCGTGATTAGTGAGAACAACCCCATCGAGCTCTCATTATTCACAGAGAAACCGAGGGTCACTGCCATTATAGCATGAGGAGATGCACATCTGATGAGCAACACGGGACATTCGAGTTCATTATTCTCCGTTCACACGCCCGGATGTGACGAACGCTCTTCCGCAACACACACACACACACACACACACACACACACACACACCAACTTCACAAAGTCTCCATCTGTGGATTAACAACTAAACAAACAAAACGAAACAACTGTCCACATGAGAGGACCACAGAAAGCACAA
>CM040814.1:715000-720000 GCA_022829025.1 Squalius cephalus
AATAAAACTAATAAAAATTACAAAAAACAACAAATTACTAAACTTTGATCAAAATAAAAACAGAATAAAGTAGTCACATAAGTATAGTTTTGAGAATATATATATATATGTGAATATACAGTAAAGTGTAATTTATTCCTGTGATCAAAGCTGAATGTTCAGCATCATTACTCCAGTCTTCAGTGTCACATGATCCTTCAGAAATCACTCTAATATGATGATTTGCATTGGCTAATATGCTTATATCTAAAGCAACTCACTTGCATTTCCTGAACCAAAAGTATAAAAGTGGACAGTCATGTTGATGTTCATCTGTCCGATGATAAACATGACATTAAACTGACTGTATTTACTGCACCAGCTACCATATTAGGCAAGGCAACTTTATTAATATAGCACATTTCACACACTATGGCCATTCAAATGCTTTACATAAAAAGAGGAGTAAAAATCATCACAATATAAAAGCAAAGAAAATTAAAACCGTTATTCAAAATGCTTTACATAGAAAGGAATTAAAATATCACACTATGGCAATTCAAAGTGCTTTGCATAGAAAATAAGCATAAAATAATAATTAAAACAGTTATAAAAGGAATTAAAAGAGATATTAGACTTTTATCCTCTGTAGTGGACATTATATTTTACTGAATTTCTCTGACAGCATACAGTACGTCACAGTTTTAAATCTGGATGTAAAGACATTCACGGCTTTTCAGAGACACCAAACGTTTGGTCTTTTAAAAATGACTGATATTAATTTAGTGATCAAATTTAGCACTCTTGTGGAAATATATTTTGCATTTAAATCTGACAAATTTTCAAATTGTTTGTCAAAAATCAACATCTCAGGAGAACGTGCCGGACCTTAGAAACTTTCTGAAGAACTGTGGGCAAATATGGGACTTACCGTAAGAACAGTTGTGGATCATCATCCAGGTAATGACAGGATCATTGAAGTGCATGTCAACTTTTTATACATATACAGTATATACAAATGCATATACTATCACACAACTATCTTGTGGACTGTATACATCTGTTATTATAACACATTTTCGTTGCAGTGCTAAACAAAAAACGTACTTTATGATCTGTCGCATTTAATTTAAATTATTGATATTTTGCAGATTATGCAAGGTGTATACAACCTATGACAAGTATACTATACAACAAAGAGCAATATGCAAAATGCTGATAAAATATTTTAGAGCTGAGCATAACTGAGAAATATTCTACTAGATTTTTCTAGAAACCTAAATAACGAATTTTAAAATGACCAAAGTTAAATGTACAAGTTTTCCATGATAAATTCTCCACGAGACTCGAGCGTGATTATGAAGGATCTGTCAGAGCGTCTCATGTCTCGAGAAGACATCAGATATGAGGTGGGCAAAAGCCTGGCAAATCTGCTCAGATTTAATGGATATGATATGAATGAAGATATGAATGAGGATATGAATGAAGATATGAATGAGGATATGAATGCTTTTACAAGTTGAAATCTTGTAATTCCGGCACCAGAAGTTCTGAGTGTCAGTGAGGGAGAACCGGGAAAGGATGAAAAACACAAGAAGGAGCACGAGGAGAATCTGCCCTGTGCGAATGAGGTTTCACGTTAAGTTAAAAAAAAAACATGCTCACATGATGTGTGTGTGTGTGTGTGTGTGTGTGTGTGTGTGTGTGTGTGTGTGTGTGTGTGGATTTGATTGCAACACGCTTCACACACATCATTTCCTCCTTCAGTGTTGCAGGATTTAACACAGAGTTTCTAGAATTCAAGACAGCAGCTCAAGGCAGCAGAGGTGTGTGTGTGTGTGTGTGTGTGTGTGTAATGATGGACGGTAGGCCTGTAAATCGCCTGCTGTCATGCTATAGGACTAGTCTGCAATGGTTTTACCATATGTCAGTCAGTCAAGAACCGACCCATCTTTTATTCATTATACACCTTTACTACAGTAGACAGCAGTAGTCACATCCCTCACACACACACACGCACACACACACACACACACACACACACACACACACTATGCTGGAAAGCCTATAATGATGTGTGATGGAGCAGAATTCCTTCCCAGCAAAAGCAAAAATGAGAAGGAAATCAAGGGAAAGATTGAAAAAGGGATGTTGGGAAAGAGTGAAAGCCGAAATTAAGTGTGGGATGAAGTTCAGTGGCAATCGTGAATAATGTGCCTGAGCAAACGAAAGGCAAGTGTGTGAAAATATGGCACATGTATTGATTTGAAAATCAAATGTATCTGTGATGGATAGAAACTTGACGTCTGTCTGGGGCGAATCTCACCAAAAAATACAAATAACACAACAAAAAAATCTAAATATATATATATAAATAAATATATTTATAATATGTAAAAAAAAAATATATATATATATATATATATACCTAGAAAAGCGCTATATAAATGTAATGAATTATATATATATATATATATATATAAAGACTACTTTTAAAGTAGTCTTACTACTTAAAAGTTGTATTTTTTTAAGAAAGCATAATAAGCATTTACAGTCATGTGAAAAAGATAGGACAGCCCATGAAAACCTTTGTCTTTTTCAACATATGGACACTGGATCTTCATTTTAACAATATTGTGAGATGGAGGAAATATAAATAATAATACTAAAAACTATAAAACTGAAGAAAAGTCTTTTTAAAATTATATGTCAAATTTCCTTAATAGAAATTAAATATTTGGTGAGGAAAAAGATAGGAAACCTCCACATGTATTTACTACTTGCATAAAATGAGAATCAGGTGCGCCACATCATGAGCAAAAGATTAGAACATCGTTAGAAAGTTAGTGTCACGAACTCTGACACAAGAACATGAGGATCCAAATGCAGATTTATTGAAAGGGTAATCCACAACCATAGTCGAAAACAGGCAAGAGGTCAGAGGACAGTAAATCAGCCCAATCAAACAAACAAATCCAGAGGGTGAGACAGGAACGGGAAAACCAGGACACAGGCACATATCAAAAACCAGGACGTTGGAAAACACAGGAAAATGCTCAGAGATGCAGTGTAAACAACTAACAAGACTTTGCAGGGAATGACAGAAAGATCCAGGCTTATATAGGGAGAATAAACAAGATAATGATATACAGGTGAATGTGATGATGGCTGATTAGTCTGGGCAAAGGATTATGGGATCATTTAAAACAACTGCTAACATGCCCAAGTCAGGACGTCCTAGTTCAGCCCAAGAGCAGAACGCAAGATGATTAAAGGGTTAGTTCACACAAAAATGAAAACTCTGTCAGTAATTACTCTCCCTCATGTTGTTCCAGACTTTCGTTCATCTTCGGGACACAAATGAAGATATTTCTGATTAAATCTGAGAGCTGTCTCACTCCTCCATAGACTTTGTTATTGAAACTTGCCGGCCCAGAAAGTTAGTAAAGACAATGTTTAAAATAGTCCAAGTGACTACAGTGGCTCAATCTTTAGTTTATCAAGTGGCGAGAATACTTTTTGTGAGAAAAAAACAAACAAAAATGACGACTTTATTCAACTGAGTTTCTGGGTTGTACATCAGAACGGAGGCTCACTATTGGCCGACGCTGGTCATGTGTGCGTGTGATGCTGGCCAATAGTGAGCCTACGTTCTGACGTTGAGTATTTACTGATAGAATTACACTATGAAATCTTCATTCAAGGTTCCCACACTTCAAGGACTTTCCAGGTCCAATACCCTCAAACTCAAGGACATAATGTGGGACACATTTAAAGTGAGAGCAACGTTATATCGTGTTACCGTGTAAGATACATTAGGCGCGTTTCCATTACAGATTTGCGCAAAACTTTTGCGTTTTTTTCTAAATGTCGACAAAAAACTATTGCAAAATGACGGCGTTTCCATTAACTGATGTTATGCGACTAAAACTTCATTTTTTCCTCTCGCGATCAGTAAAATCATTCCAAAAACCATGGCAACGGACGCTGGTGGGATTATGTACTATATCCCAGCCAGTGCATTAATTATTATTAATGGAAGGAGATGTGTGTGTGTTTTCAAGCATTAATGGTGAGGAACGACTCTGTGAGCGGCTCATATGAGGAGTTTCTGGGTGTTTCTCACTCATTTCTGCTTCCAGGTCTTGATTGTGGCATTTATTTGAGGTTTAGAATCCATTATTCCTGCAATTATTTTGTCTTGTATGAATTTAATAAAGAAAAAAGTTTCCATTGCAGTTTTGCGAAATATTCCTTTTTCGAATTGCCTGAAAAACCTCCTCATGTGAGCGGAAAAGCTTTTTTGCGATAAATTGACGTGTTTCCGTTGGGCGCATTTTCAATTCGCAATTTCACAATTTGCGCAGTTTGAAGGGTATTGGAAACACGGCTAGTGTTACAGTTTTGCGCGCGTGAACGCCATGGCAATGTACAACACAAAGTACGTCACGCGGGAAACACGATGTAACACGTAAACGCGCGTAACTAACGTAAATCAAGCGAGCTAGCGCGCATAGGCCACGAAGTGTTGGCGGAATAACACTTTAGCGGACCGGAGGGATTATATTGAATTTTTTCCAGAAAACTTCTTGCACGAAATAAATTCAAGCACTTTCCAGGACCTGTATCTGTGTGTGTTTACCACTGTATCTGTGTGTGTTTACTACTGTATCTGTGTGTGTTTACTACTGTATCTGTGTGTGTTTACTACTGTATCTGTGTGTGTTTACTACTGTATCTGTGTGTTTACTACTGTATCTGTGTGTTTACTACTGTATCTGTGTGTGTTTACTACTGTATCTGTGTGTGTTTACTACTGTATCTGTGTGTGTTTACTACTGTATCTGTGTGTGTTTACTACTGTATCTGTGTGTGTTTACTACTGTATCCGTGTGTGTTTACTACTGTATCTGTGTGTTTACTACTGTATCTGTGTGTTTACTACTGTATCTGTGTGTGTTTACTACTGTATCTGTGTGTTTACTACTGTATCTGTGTGTGTTTACTACTGTATCTGTGTG
>CM040814.1:725000-732500 GCA_022829025.1 Squalius cephalus
GCCCAACTTTACAGCAGAAAAATATATGTTTACAGCCTGGTGCAAAAAGTGGTTTTGGTCTATATTGCTAATTTTGTCCTTCATGACGACTGTGAGGGAGTGAATTTTTCTAATAACTCATCCGTTTAAATTATATTAAACCTTAAAGTTCAACATAATTTAGGGCGTGGTCACTTGAGTGACAGGTGGATTGCCGCTGATGTCACTACTAGCCGTTTGTCTGCTGTCTGTTAGCGTCACGTCACCTCTGTTAATCCGCCTCGCTGCACATTTTAGTTTATCCGGGAGTGACACGCGGCCAAGATGGCTCCGCCCACTTTGGGCTTCAAAAACGCTCTTCAGAAACATGGACGTCACGGACACTACGTCCATATTTTTATATGGTCTATGGTTGAAACTGGCGGTTATGGTAAGGGGCGGGACTTTCCCAAACACGCTCGAAGCGCTCGACCAATCACAACACTGCTCCAGCCGACCAATCAGAGCACAGTGTGCTTTTCAGAAGGAGGGGCTTCATAGAGACAGGAAGTAAACAGAGCGTTACTGACAGACTGGGAAGAGAGGAGCCGCAACAATGATGAATATGAGGAAAATAATCAACATTCAAGCAGGAAAACCGAGCTTAAAAACAAAATCAAGACTGTAAAAGGGTATAATAGTTCCCCTTTAAGACTTCACACCCATAATCAAACGTCTGGCTTTGAGAATCTCCCACACACTTCACATGAGCACCATCAGCAGAAGATGAGGATTTCTGCTCTCGAACCACAATCCAGTGGCGTCTTCACATCACAGACAGGAGTGTGTGTGTGTGTGTGTGTGTGTGTGTGTGTCTCCCACACAACCGCTCGCAAACCATCTTTTGACTAATTGCTGGTGTTTTTCATTGTTTGAGCCGAAAGAAGGCTGATAATTGAACACACGTGCCCTTTCCTTTCTTCTCCGAGAGTTGCTTAACCTTTAGTGAAAGACAGACGACCCGAGCGGCATCCATCTATAACGGCACATCAGCGAACAGAGACTCAGGCTTCGTCTACATTCATCCAATAATAAATAATATCTAAATATAATAATATCTATATAAATAAAATATGATCCGATAATAAACATATCTACATTTGAAAACTGTGTTTTCGTTTAAAAACGCTCTCCGTCCACTTTTCGCCTGAAAACAATAAATTCACCTTTACAGCGCATGTGTAAACCCTCACTAAAGCTCACTGAGACGAGACAGACGGAAAAATAAATAATTAAAGTTATTTATTTAAATAATTAAATAAATAAAGTTATCACGCAATTCTTCTGACAGGATCATTTCATTTAGCAGAATATCTCAGCATTCACTGATCGTCCAGGTCGCTCTCTCTCACCATTATATGTCTGGTCTGAACGCGACTGCTCTCATGTTTAGCAAATGTGAGTAAATTCTGTCATGTTTGCAGGACTGTGATATGAAGAGTGTGTGAAGAACATATCTTTAGAAACTGTGTGAAAGTGAACAGCACATAACAGACACAATACCGCTATAAACATCAATATCTATTGGTACAATATGCGTCACATCACTAAACTTGCGTCATCGTTTTTCAATACCTCAGTTTTGACAGTCCACACTACAGCACGAAACCGGCGCTTTCCAATTCATCCACTTTGAAGAGCGTTTTCAAAAAGCTTCGTTTTCATTAATAAAAAAATTCGCTAAATAAAATTATCCCGCGAGAAGAATTGCGCGATAAGTTTTAATTTATTTTTCCGTTTGTATCATCTCAGTGAGCTTTTACCAGTCCTTCCAGAAAAATGCGGAGTTTTTTTGTGATTGTTGCGGGCAAAAATCCTTGATTGTGCGGCATGTTTTCTTAAAAAATGCGATGGAATACGCGGGATATTTGTGCAATTTTATGCGATGAAATTGCGGGAACTTGCAAAAACTGCGGTTTGATGAAAAAGAGAAAAAAAAGTGATTCCCCCAACACCCTGTTCACACTAGGCTACTACCTCTTAAAGAGTCATTTCTTATTACTTCCTATGATAAGCAAGCATTCTACATCAGAAAGTGCTGGGAATATTTAAGTTTTCATCTTGTTTTATTTCAGATCTTAAAAAACACATGGCTCAAAATTACAAAACATTGATGAGTCAAACAAGTTCTGTAGCTTTGCAAAAGGAATATGCTACAACTTCTGTAAAAATGAATAAATAAAATATGAAAAAAATAAAATGTGTGCTTCCTGTTTTACAGAGATAGCTATGCAAAACAGACATCTTCTGTTAAAATAAGTGCTTCCAATGCACAAAGTGCAATCTCTTACTGTAACATAAATTTACATACTACTAATATACTTACAACTGTAATAACGTCACTTCATAACGTTCCCATGGCAACAGGGGAAAATGGCTGCTCTTGTGTGAAGTAAACGCAACATTTTTCAACTTTCTGCTAATATATACAGTATATGTGACTTTTTTGCAACGAAAATGCGGGGATTATGAAACCATGCAAGCCCTGCATCTTTTGCGTGCGGAAATCGGCAATTTATGCGGCGTATTTGAAAAAATGCGGCCCCCGCATAGATATGCGGACTTTGGCAGATTATGCATTGAATTATGCGATCGCATAATCGCGTTTTTCTGGAGGGACTGTTTTACGCATGCGCAGAAAAGGTGAATTTAGCGTTTTCAGGCGTCAACTAAAAACGGAAAACTTTTCATGCGTTTTGGCCGTTCGTTTACACGACAGCAGCGTTTTGGGCGCCTGAAAACGCAGTTTTGAAAACGGGTTTCAAAGTGCAAGTTTTTAAAAACGGTCTCCGTGTAAACAACAAAAACGCGAATCTCTGAAGACGATGACGTAATGCACATGCGTATTACGTGCTCAGTCTATAGCGTTTCATCGCCATCTAGTGGCCTGGCAGCAGAATGCAGGGCTTTTAGTCGTTTTCGCGGATCCGTGTGAATGGGGAACGTTTTGACAATGGTGTCGATCATCTGTCCGCGGAAAACTCAAAGGAAAAACTTCTTTGTTTTAAGCATATCGTTGTCATGTAAACGTACCCTCAGTGTCAGTGTGGACGAAGGCCAAAACGGAGAGAAAAAGATGCGTTTTCAAGCGAAAACGTGTCAGTGTGGACAAGGCCTAAGAGGGACTGTGATTGGTCGGTCATGAATGATTTGTTCATTTTGAACGAATCTTTAACGAACGAATCTTTTGACTCGGGACTAGCGAGTTGTCTCAGAGAGTGATTCGTTCATTTTGTGTTGACCGCGCATGTGCAACATCCTATGGGTTCGGTTCACCTCTCGAGTCTTCGGGTCTGATTCTTCTGAGTCTTTCGTTCTTTTGTCATGTGACGAACGAACGACTCGAACCCGAAGACTCAAAAGATGAACTAACCAATTCTGTATCCGCTACCGACTGCATAGCTCAGCCTATATGGGGCTGTCACGTGATGAACAAATGACTCGAACCTGAAGTCGATAGACTCGAAACATGAACTAATCAATTCTGTATCCGGTACCGACTGCATAGCTCAGTTTATGAGGATCACGGGATGAACGAACGGCTTCGGGAGGTGAGGTAAACTAACAGACTGCATAGCCTGAAGACCCAGATAAATTAATTAATTGTTTCTGTTTCTCCTAATTTGGCCTTTTCCTTGCATTGCAGTTTTTTTCTTATTTTAAATGCGATCAACATTTGATGTGTTTGGGGAATCTGGCTATTAACATTTTAATTACATTCTGCTGAAATGAACAAAATGACTCGAAAAAAGATTCGTTCATTTTGATTCAAAGATCCAAGTCAGTAAAATGATCCGAACTTCCCACTACTACACGACAGCATATCCTTCTGCAACTACAACCCACCGAACACCAGGAACATGTCCGATCGCACGATAAGGCCGTAAACAGGGCGCGTGCTTTGCTTTGCTTGCGCGTGCACGTGCGTTTGATGCACGGCTCCAGATATAATAAAGGCTTATCGTTTGGAGGCAATTTCACAGCAGCACGCGCCTAATTGAACAGTCTGTTTCAAGCTCTCTCTCCTCCCTCCGAAGCCGAGCCGCCGGGAACAATCTGAGAAATGACAGCTTCCTCGAGTCATTGAGCAGGGCTGCGGTGAGAACACACACACACACACACACACTTGAGCGCAGGACCTGCTGCAGGACTGCTAACACACACATCATAATGGAGAGAGGAAGCAAGCAGCGGACATTGGTGAGCAGCATTCAGAGTTTCATTATATCAAATTACTCTTCAATTCCTCAATTTCAATTGCAGAAAAATTTAAATGAGGTTGCAAACAGGAGCTAGAATTAAAATCAATAGTAATTCAAAGAAATTCATCTAACCACACAAAAAAAATGGCTTTACAGCATTGTTAAATGCTACATCATAAAAATAAATAAATAAAAAGTCTAAGTTTGAAGGTTTTTAGTGACACACAGACTGACAGACAAAAAAATAAAAAATAAAAAAAAATTTTTTTGTGTTAAAATCAATAGAAGTTCAAAGAAATTCATATAGCCACAAAACATGTCTGACATTTGTTGATGCTTCACAGCCTTATTTCAAATAAAACAGGCCTTTTTTAGGCCTTACAGACCTCTCAAACAGCTTTCATACACACTCACTCTCACACAAACATTCTCTCTCTCTCTCTCTCTCTCTCTCTCTCTCTCACTCACACACACACACACACACACACACACACACACACACACACACACACACACACTAACTTAACATTCCATGTTCTATCGCAGTTGTTCTCTGAATCTTTTCTCTCGCACATTATTCGTGAGTGAGAAATCTTGTTCTCTCTGTCATCACCCAGTGTTCATCAGCCCTTATTACTGTTGCACTAATTGGAAGATGAGTCTCGATTAATCACACACACACACACACACACACACACACACACACACACACACACGGCGAGGAGTCACAGAGAGACTTAATTGGGCCACCGATTGGCTGAGACTAATTGAGCATTGATGGGAGTGCATGAGTGTACGTGAGAGCGCGACTGTGACACGCCAGTCCAATTAAAACACACACACACACACACACACACACACACACACACACACACACACACACGCTCCTCTCGTGTCTCTGCTTTAATTGCCGGTTGAAGGTTTGCACTGTTCTTCTTTTCCTTCTTTGTACTAATTGTCCGGCTTCCTTCAGAGGCCTGAACAACATCTAACTGCAAAAACAAACACGTGCTTATTAAAGACGAGCTCCGCCGAGACGTGTGGCTTTTTTTTTTTTTTTTGCTTTTAATGAAACGAGCAGCATATCAGGAGCATGATGGGATTCTCTTTAAAAAAACAGCACCATTCCACCCATCTATCAACTCGAAACACAAACACAACCAACAATAACCGCTAAACAAATGATGCAGTTATTGCCACAGCTATTAATAAGCTAGATGACTTTATTAATAGATATAACGTGTGTTTGAGGCTAATGATCTTACATCGCCGTCCGATAATGAGAGCGTAATGAAAAATTTAATTAAGTAAAAAACTCATACTGTAGGAGAACATGATGCACTCTGGGAAACTCTACAGCTTAACTAGACGTCATCCATCACAGCTCGAGCATAAGCCGAATATTATCTGTTAACAGTATGGAGCTGTCCTTGTGGAAAATAGAGCGATATTACCGATGCATTTCTGGGTCAAGATGTGCAGCGGGGATAAAAAATGATTCCAATAAATGCTTAAGACTAACAAGTTACTCTGGGAAGGTAACGGTGAACTTTATGCTTTTTGCACTTTATCCGGGTCCAAATAGTCAAGTTAGTAATAATGAGAAGAAGAAGAAAGTGAGAGAGACAAAGATCAGCATCATAATAAAGAGTTAGAAACTCTGAGATGAAATACAACAAGGCAAATGTATTCTTAGATACAATTAACCCTCCGCCTCGGCGCTGATGTGGGGAAAGAGGCTGAAACTAAAGTGAGATCCTGAGACATTATTAGGGGTGTTTGGTGAGTCAAGAATCACTGTTATTATTGTTGTTGCTCATAGTTAGAGTTCGTGATGTGAACAAACTTCTGTCTTTATGCTGCATACAGGACCTCAGAACTTCTTAACAACCCGAGCAACCACTCAAAACAGCCTAGCAACCCTATAGCAACCAACTAGAACACCATAACAACCCCATAGCAACCACTCAGCACACCCTAGTGACCTCATAGCCCTAGTAAACTCATAGCCACCACTAAGAACACCCTAGCTACCCAAAGCAACCAGCAGAACACCTTAGCAACCACTCAAAACACCCTAGTAACCCCATAGAAACCTCTTAGAACTTCTTAACAACCCCATAGAAACAGATAGAGTCTTTGTGCTGCATACGGGAATTGTGTGCTGGTGCTTTACTCAGTGATCAGACGCAGCAGAAAACAGGTGAACACGATCTTACAAACACAATCTACAGACCAGAAGATCACAGACACTCTTTTCACAACAGACAGGAAGAAAACACCTAGCCTAGCAACCCCATAGCAACCACTTCAAACCCCTTAGCAACCACCCAGAACAATTGTAGCAACCCTTTAGCAATGACTCGGAACACCCTAGTAACCCCATAGCAACATCAAAACTTCTTAACAACCCGAGCAACCCCATTGCAACCACTCAAAACAGCCTAGCAACCCTATAGCAACCAACTAGAACACCATAACAACCCCATAGCAACCACTCAGAACACCCTAGTGACCTCATAGCCCTAGTAAACTCATAGCCACCACTACGAACACCCTAGCTACCACCCATAACATCTTAGCAACTCATTTGCAACCACCCACAACATCCTAACAACCCTATAACAACCACTCAGAAAACCATAGAAACCACAAACAACCACCAGAACACCTTAGCAACCTCATAGTCTTAGTAAACTCATTGCAACCACCCAAAGCAGACTAGCAACCCTACAGCAACCACCCAGAACACAATAGCAACACCATAGCAACCAATCAGAACACCCTAGCGACCTTATAGCCCTAGTAAACTCATAGCTACCACTAGGTAAACCATAGCAACCCTTTAGCAATCACTCAGAACACCATAGCAACCACCCAGAACTAGGGATGTCCCGATACCACTTTTTCACTTCCGATCCGATACCCGATATCAATCCGATATTTTTATTTTATTCTTGAACTAATACTACTAATAATAAAAATATATGGAAGCACTTTGCTCAATTAGCCACATAAAAACATCTCACTCAAATGGAGAACAAATACTTCTCCAGTATATAGTCCACAACAAGTTGATAATGAAAGACTGCCACCCTTTATTCAAAAGAACTTGAGATATATTTGGTAATTGTACCTGAATGAATTTAAAATTAATTTGCTATATTTCAAATCAATATATTTGTTTCCTTAAAATTTTAATTAACTTTAACGTTATTCTCATCTGAATTATAAATAATTTATTTCTGTATAAAATAATACTACCATTAAAAACACATTT
>CM040814.1:745000-757500 GCA_022829025.1 Squalius cephalus
TCACACACTCACTCATTTAGAGACACACTCTCAATCACACACACACACACACACACACACACACACACACACACACACACACACACATTACCAGGACGATTGCATGGCAGCAATTTTCCTCCACAACAGGAGATTCACACAACATTTCAAAAACTGGAGTAAAATAAACCCATGTTAGAAGCCGAGTGTAATGGCAGTGATTATGACAGCAAAACTCAAAAGGTGGCCAGAAACACAACTGTGTGTGTGAAAATAAACAGCACGAGGTTTTAAAGCACATCAATGCAACGCAACAACTCCAGCCATTGATTTTTCTCCTCACAAGTGCATCAGTGATAAAGGCCCATAAATGGAAGAGAGTCTCTGAATGATGCAGGCCTGAATCCGGCCGGTCGATATGAAGTGATTGTTATTTCTCCGCACCGATGGATGTGGAGCGCGAGCGACGGGAACATCCAGAGCCAAGCGTTTCTTCTGTTTTTCCTGTAATAATTACAGCATTAGTGTCTGGTTGGGAAGCGTATGTGTATTTAATCTCACACCTGAGAATCTGGTAATACGAGGGCGAAACGCTCAAATGCATTTTAATAGAATCTTGATCTCAACGGAGAGAGACAAATCTGTGTTTGATTCTTGCAATGTGCAGTTTTTATAGTGTCGTTCTGCCATCTGATGTCCAATAAAACATCTGGCTCCTGAAACAGAAGCATCGATACAGGTGATCAGAAGCAAACATCTGTGTTTCCGGCTCCTGGGAATCTTCTGTCCGGCTTCAGAGAGCAGATCTGGGAACGCTTCTCTCACACGCACTAAATATAGACGGCTCTGGATGTCGTCCAGACACTTCTGGAGCATCTCATTATCAGACTGAAGTCTTTCCAGAGAACAAACCGAAGCGACGTCTCAGAAACACCGTCATGCTGTCGCGTCTGCGTCCGAGATCAGAGACACACCACATGTTGAAGAGCTTCTGCATTACAGACACTCGTTCACTGAGGAAGAGTCTGTTACACTTTAGTTTAAGGTGTCATTGTTACAGTGTAATTATATATTTAAGTACTGAGTAATATTAATATAGGGTTAGGGTAGGATTAGGATTTGGTTGAGGGTTATTGCATGTAATTATGCATAATTTACTGTTATTACTATGGTAAGCACATGTAACATATGTAACAAGGACACTGTAAAATGAAGTGTTACCAACTCCTCTATTCAGTGGACAACACATACATTTTTGCATTTAATTCACACGAAAATATATCGTTAAAATAGAGCCCGTAATCTTGAAGTGCTTGTGATCGGATCTGACTGCTTGATTGTTGATGTCCACAATATATGTGCGGTCCGTGAATCAGAAAAGCAATACTGAAGCCATTAGTGTTAACTAGCAGCGGAAACTGACCAATCGCTGACTCTTTATTACCTGTGCGGTGCTTAAGAGGAACTTCTTATCAACTGCATTACAGACGCTTGTTCACTGATGAAGAGTCTGAACCACACAGTCCTGTTCGTAATTCAGATAAACTCCTCTGTTCAGTGGACAACACATCGATTTTTGCACTTAATTCACACGAAAATGACCATTATGTTGTCATTTACTTAACAAAAATGTTTTGAAGTTGTAAATAAAACTAGAATGTACATTTCCTGAAGAAAATGTGAGTGGTGCTTGCAGTGGCAAAACTCGGCACGGTTTCTAGGGTTTTACTAGGCGGTTGCTATGGTGTTCTGGGCGGTTTCCAAGGTATTCTGGGTGGTTGATAGGGCGTTGCTAGGCAGTTGCTAGGGTGTTCTGGGTGGTTGCTATGGTGTTGCTAGGCGGTTACTAAGGTATTCTGGGTGGTTGCTATGATATTACTAGGTGGTTGGTAGTTGTCACAGATGGTTACTATTGGAGTTCTTAGTATTTTCTTGGCATGATTTAGCACTTACCTAATCTCTTTTAGCATGTAGCTATTCACAGCTAGCATGTGTAGCATATTGGAAGTCCTGTTTGCTAGCATGAGTCAAAAGAGCCAACCCCCATCTCTATACCATGTTCTGATACAGAGATATAGGTCTTGCAAAATGGTTGCTAGGGTACTCTGTTTGGTTGCTAGGGAGTGGCTTGGCAGCTGCCAATCATGAAACTCCAAAGGCTGCTTGCCAATATGAATGATATAAACCAACTCCCATGCCTCTGTGACATTCAGAATGGAAGATATCCCTCTATGGATTTTGGTTGCTAAGGTGCTCGACAATGGTGTCTAGGGAGGGGCTAGGAAGTGTTGAGGTGATTCATGATTGGCTGGTTGAGCAATAACAATAATGATGCCTTGCCTTTGGCAAGCACCACTAATAAAGATTATTATAAAGAAGGTCATTTGTACCTCTATCTATCTAATACCTATCTAGTATCTATCTAATGTATGTTTTACAAGAAAATACTATTTCAGTCTTTATACTGCAAAATGTCATGTTTAATTCAATGCAGTTTCTTTGTAATATTTGTGAAATTTACAAGCAATTCCACCTAGTGCATAAAAATGCATACGAAGACTACAAACACACAAGAAACATGGATCTTTTCTTTTGACATCTAAAGGTTTCAGAAATCTTCTTAAGTCCAAAAACAGCTTTTATTGAAACCTCGACTCGTTTAGTACTTCTACACTTTTCATGATTAGTTAATCTCGACACCTGCAATAGGAAAAACGTTAGGGAAGCACCGAATGCATGAAAATTTTGGCCGATACCGATAACTGATCATTCTTTATATTTGAAAGTTTGAACTTATTGTAAAATTTTTCAGTTGGATGTTCATCTGACATTTTTTAAATGTTACTAGTTTCAGAATATTTGGAGAACATTCAAAAGTAACATTCACATTCAAAAGTAACATTCACATTCAAAAGTAACATTCAAAAGTAACGTTCCAATTCTAAAGTAACGTTTCCATTCAAAAGTAACGTTTATATTCAAAAGTAACATTTATATTCAAAAGTAACATTCCCATTCTTAAGTAACGTTTCCATTCAAAACTAACTTTTCCATTCAAAAGCAACGTTCCCATTCTAAAATAACGTTCCCCTTCAAAAGTAATGTTTCCATTCAAAAGTAACGTTCCCATTAAAAAGCAACGTTCCCATTCTAAAGTAACGTTCCCATTCAAAAGCAACGTTTACATTCAAAGCAACGCTCCCATTCAAAAGCAACGTTTCCATTCAAAAGTAAGGTTCCGATTCAAAAGTACAGTTTACATTCAAAAGTAGCGTTCCCATTCAAAGCAACGCTCCCATTCAAAAGCAACGTTTACATTCAAAAGTAACGTTCCCATTCAAAAGTAAAGTTTACATTCAAAAGTAGCGTTCCCATTCAAAGCAACGCTCCCATTCAAAAGCAACGTTCCCATTCAAAAGTAACGTTTCAATTCAAAAGCAACGTTCCCATTCAAAAGTAATGTTTCAATTCAAAAGCAACGTTCCCATTCAAAAGTAATGTTTCAATTCAAAAGTAACGTTCCCATTCAAAAGTAACGTTTCAATTCAAAAGTAACGTTTCAATTCAAAAGTAACGTTCCCATTCAAAAGTAATGTTTCAATTCAAAAGTAACGTTCCCATTCAAAAGTAATGTTTCAATTCAAAAGTAACGTTTCAATTCAAAAGTAATGTTTCAATTCAAAAGTAACGTTTCAATTCAAAAGCAACGTTCCCATTCAAAAGTAATGTTTCAATTCAAAAGCAACGTTCCCATTCAAAAGTAATGTTTCAATTCAAAAGTAACGTTCCCATTAAAAAGTAACGGTCACATTCCATTGAAGAATGACACAATGGAATGTTCCCTTAACGTTCCCATAACCAAGAAAAAACATTCTGAACGTTCAGAGAAAAATCAGAAAATGTAATGGAACGTCAGCAAAACATTCTAAGAATATATTTCTGAACATTTTACAACATTTTTGTTATCTGTGACGTGAGATAGAAGAGAGATAGTGATGTGAGATAGGATGAAGAGAGTCTTTAACAGAACTGCACATTAGTGATGCCAAACGAGGGTGTTTTTACCTCGCCGTGTTTCTTCTCCGTTGTTCAATGGAGCAACATCTCCACATCTGCTGGAAGCCACTTTACTGAAGATCCTCCCTGTGAACACAGCAGATTTACAGCAATGAGACCTTTACAACACTATAGCAGACATAAAATGCACATAAATATAAATATCTGCCAATAATATGTCTTAGTAAGATGATATTTAAAGATATGTAGTTTATTAATGCAATGCAATACAATGATGATTGAGAGATGAGTCCAGCTGAAATATTACTATATATTTGATAAAAATCAGTGCAGATTTCAGATCATAAAGACACGAGCTGAAGGACGTTTGTGCAATTAAAAGACTTTTACTTGCTAAAAAATCTAGATTATTACAGATTGAGTGTGACAGGTTTATCAGATCTTGTTCATCATTTTAGAGGCTTTAGAAATGTGTGTATTTAATATGATACCGCAGCTTTACAGGGTTAAAGAACTGGCTTTTTAAAATAATATTCCCAAGAAATATTAAAGCAGATTACAACCTTTAGATCACAGTGTGAAACATCTGAACCGGTCTAACATCTGCTCTCATGATCTCTATCTATAATAAAAGTCCCACACCTGACGACAGGGTCATGTTTAATCTGCGATCTCCTCTTGAAAAGGTCTCCGTCTCTAGAAGAACCAACAGAAAGACAAATGGCTGAAAGGATGCGGTGACAACACTGGGCGTGATTCTTCTTTTTCTGTGCGTGTGTGGTGGCGTTTGGTTAATAATGCCCTGACCGTTTCATTATAGTAATCAGAGAGCGATCGGCCGGTGCTGGCAGAATGAGTGAGAGCTCACACACTCGCACCATTAACTCACACACACACACACACACACACACACACACACACACACACAGACTCGCGACAAATTGGAATTGCCTTTTGCGGTCGGTGGCCCCGACAAAACACACACCCTCTCTCTCTCTCTCTCTCTCAGAGCCGTATCTCTTGTGCCATCGTGTCTGGTGTGTTCACATTACTCCTGAATCTCAGACAGGCCGGTGGAGAGAGAAAACACAAAGAGAGACGATTCGTTTCATACTTATGTTGTAATTTCAACTCAACATGAAAGGAAAATTGACTCTATTTGCATTTGCACATTTGCATTCAAGGTTTACATTTCATCAGATCATTCATTCCCCGGGGAATCATTAGGCTACTGTCGTGTCTTAGAGACACAAACCAGAGCTCATCAAATCTGTCCATACTCACTGACACTTTTCCCTCCAAAATGATGTCACTTCCTGGAGGATGATGTCATTAACCCTGTAAAGCCTGACATATGAAATAATAGTCAGAAAAAATCTGGCTTTCTCACACCGTCACAGTTGGAACAGTTTATTGAACATTTAGAAAAAATATAAAAGTTTGCATATGTGTTTTATGTTGAGTATCATGTCTGATCCATCAGGCTTTTATGGCTCGTATAATATGATATATCAGAGACTCAAAGTGAGCAAAAATATCCTGTTTGCTGCAGATGCTGATATTTATATGAAATTCTGATGCTTGTAAATCAGTGAGATCTTCATAACAGTGTAGCAGATATTGACATGTAATGCATATAAAAATCAATATCTGCCAATAATGTCTTTGTAAGATGATATTTAAATGCTTAGTTTATGATCAAAGCTCTGTAGTTTATTAATGCAATGCAATACAATGATGATTGAGAGATGAACATATAAAGCTTCCTCAAAAGCCTGATGATCATATTTGACACTCGTGATTTTTATAATAAATGATGATTGATAATCAAGCAAACCTGCTTCAGTCCAGCTGAAATATTACTAACAATGTCAAAGTTATTCTCATGTTTACTTGATAAAAATCAGATTTCAGATCATAAAGACACGAGCTGAAGGACGTTTGTACAATTAAACTAAAAGACTTTTACTTTATAAAAGAGTCTAAACTGTCAGTCAGAGGCAGAAGGACTGGAGGAGACTGACAGGTTTATCAGATCATGTTCAATATTTAGAGCTCATATCAGATATGATACAGTAGCTTTATAGGGTTAAAGAACTGGCTTTTTAAAATAATATTTCCAAGAGGAAAAATAAAACTGGAAAGAATAACCTGGAATTTAATGTATAAAAATACAATGAATAAAATGCCAGTTCATCCCCTCCAACCAAAGCCAATGATTTCCATATAGTGAGTTTAATATCCAATCCAGTGCATGAAGACACATATGATGAGGAAGATGTGAACATGTGACCCTCCTTCATCATCACACAAACATCTGCAGACGTGAGTTTTGACTCATTATCATATTCTGATTCCTCAAGCACATCTCAATCGCTTCATTAGTACAAGCGGCTTCGGTGGAGGAACTGTTTGTGGCCTGTGGGAAAATAAGAACACACACACACACACACACACACACACACACACACACACACACACACACACACACACACACACACACACACACACACACACACACACACACACGGCTAAGCGCATCACGCTTTTAAACGCAAGGCAAATGTCAAGACTTCCAGCTCGAGCAGATGAAGAGCGCTCCGCGTTCACACATGATTGACAGCTGTCACTCACGCTAAACGACACGGAGACGCAGACTTCTGCAAACACAAGAGCCAGAAGAACTGAACATCTCAAAATGAGGCGATTAGATTCAATAAATGCTGATTTGAGTCTGGAGGGGAAGTTTAGTCGCAGTTTTTAAAGTTTTCTATCACAAAAAATCCCGAAAAATGTGATTCTTCCAAGAATTTAGGAAACAATATAATCATAAATGTAACACTTTTCTTATTATTTTTTATATTTAAGTTTTCTAAAGAACACACACACACATTAACCTGACCCCTAAACCTACCCATCACACACACACACACACACACACACACACACACACACACACACACACTTTGTGGGGACTCTCCATAGACGTAATGGTTTTTATACTGTACAAACTGTATATTCTATCCCCTTACACTGCCCCTATCCCTAAACCTGCCCATCACAGGAGACATTCTGCATTTTTACATTTTCAAAAAAACTAATTCTGTATGATTTATAAGCTTTTGTACCCATGGGGACCTCAATTTAGGTCCCCACGGTGACACGAGTCCCCATGAGTCTGTGTGCATTCAGGTTTAAGTCCCCACCGGTGTAGAAAAACATGTCCACACACACACACACACTAACCCTACCCATCACACACACACACACACACTAACCCTACCCATCACACACACACACACACTAACCCGACCCCTAACCCTACCCATCACACACACACACACACACACACACACACACACACACACACACACACACACACACACACACACACACACACACACACACACACACACACACACACATTAACCCGACCCCTAAACCTACCCATCACACACACACACTAACCCTACCCATCACACACACACACACACACACACACACACACACACACTAACCCGACCCCTAAACCTACCCATCACACACACACACACACACACACACACACACACACACACACACACACACACTAACCCTACCCATCACACACACACACACACTAACCCTACCCATCACACACACACACACTAACCCGACCCCTAACCCTACCCATCACACACACACACACACACACACACACACACACACACAGGCTCGCTGCTTCCTCTCTCTCTCTCCGCTGTGAGTAATAGCAGAGACTAGCAGTGAAGCCAGCAGCGAATGCAATTAGAAACAAAGCTCACTATTTATTACAGCGTCTGCGCTGGAGCTGCAGGCCAGAGGATGCTGTGTGTGTGTGTGTGTGTGTGTGTGTGTGTGTGTGTGTGTGTGTGTGTGTGTGTGTGTGTGTGTGTGTGTGTGTGATGGGTAGGTATAGGGGTCGGGTTAGTGTGTGTGTGTGTGTGTGTGATGGGTAGGTTAAGGGGTCGTGTTAGTGTGTGTGTGTGTGTGTGTGTGTGATGGGTAGGTTAAGGGGTCGGGTTAGTGTGTGTGTGTGTCATTGAATCGAATCATTGAATCAGAGGTTGAATCGATTCATTGAACTGATTCACGGAACTTAATGGAACTTGCCGACTCTAATTTCATTTTTCTCTTCCTAAAATCAGAAGTTATCAAAACATCTCTGTCTGATGCTCTCCTCTGGCTGGATCTTGTTCAAATGAAAACTATTAAACTATTAAAAATCACGTTTGGTAATAAAAATAAAGCTGAAATAAAATCAAACAAATATTAGATAGAAACTTGAACTTAATAAACAGGGTTAATGTGGCAACTAACTAACAAGAAACTGAAATAAAAATACAATAAAGCTAAATAGAAATATTTAAAAAAAATCAAAAACTAAGAATAAAAATTACAAAGGCACATTTGGTCAACAAAATGACTAAAACTTAAACAAAAACAGAAAATATAAAATTAAAAGCTAATTTATTAATAAAATATTAATAAACACTATAATAAGATATAAATAATACTAAAATAACATAGCATATGTCACAGAATATACAGTATAGGGATTTTTGACTAACTGAGATAAATCCAAGAAAAAAGCTTTGCATATATTTGATCATATTTGTCCGGTTTCTCAGACGAGGCTTAAGATGTTAAAAATGTTTGAGCTGAAGCACATCTTGAATTATGTTGATTTGTTTAAGATGTTTATAAATGTCCTAATTGAACTAATCCTGGCTTAACTAAACCCTGTCTGTGAAACCAGGCCGTTGTGTTTGATTTCTAGGAGCAACAGGTTCATATTGAACTTGTCTTTTGTAATAAAGGATAGTTTTACCGCAGGGACACTGTGTGTCTCACACACACACACACACACACACACTGATGCTGGAAGGTGACCCTGAGAGAGAGTGTGTGTGACGGAAACAGAGCAAAGGCTCCGACAGCGGCCACCTGGGGAGGGAGAGAGAGAGAGAGAGAGAGAGAGAGAGAGAGAGAGAGAGAGAGAGAGAGAGAGAGAGAGAGAGAGATACTTTGCCCTAACTTTATAAAATTAAACAATAAAACACAACTTCAACATTTATTAGGTGAAAAAAAGAGATTGTATCCGACTAGCAGAAATATACACTGATGCCTGTCACAAAAAGAGGGAGGAGTCGACAAATCAGTGATGCGCTCACACACATGCACACACACACACTCACACACACTCACTCGCGCACACACACACACACTCACTCGCACACACACACAAGCACACACACTCACTCACTCACTCACTCGCACACACACTCACACACACACACACACACACACACACACTCACTCGCACACACACACAAGCACACACACTCACTCACTCACTCACTCACTCGCACACACACACTCACACACACACACACACACACACACACACACACACACACACACACACAGACACACACTCGCACACAAACTCACTCACTCACACACACACACTCACTCGCACACACACACAAGCACACACACTCACTCACTCACTCACTCACTCACTCGCACACACACTCACACACACACACACACACACACACACACACACACACACACACACACACTCACACACACACACACACACACACACACACACACACACACACACACACACACACACACAGACACACACTCGCACACAAACTCACTCACTCACTCACACACACTCACTATAATGTGTCTCTCATTACTCATGCAATTAAAAAGTTGAACGGACACATAAATAACCATCCAGCTTCTTTCCCGGAGGATCTGCGGACAGACGGAGCAGGAACTCTTACACACACACAACACACACACACACACACACACACACGTAAAGGTGTCGCTCGTCAGCAAATCCAGCGTTCAGCTGATGTCAGATTTCTAAAGACAGTGAGAGAAGTTTCTGTTAGGACTGTTGAGCAAGTTCAGATTCAGCGTCTGTCCGTCAAGAAACACTTTCACACACTTTCAGATTCTACAAACTGCAATGCATGAAACATGAAACATGAAGCCTGCGTCCAAAATCACACACTTCACTAATATACATCACTGAAAAAGAGTGTGTGAAAGAGGATAAAGACAGAATTCATAGTATTCTTAAAACAGTATCACACACACACACACACACACACACACACACACACTCACACTCACACTCACACACACACTCACACACACAAGAAGAAATGACTCTCCCGTAATGTCCACAACAGAAAGCTGATGTTTTATAGTGCTTTTATCTAAAGTGAATAATGATATTCTGTATGATTTGTTGGTTTGAGGTACAGAAGAAATCAGCCAGAAAAGTGGCAACAATGTTTCTCTGATATGAATATCTAACTGTCATAAAACCTGTACACCTAAAAGCCTGCAATTTGAAGGTCAAAACAAAGTTTTAAGCATTGAAATATGTTAACACACAAAAGTGCCATTACTAAAAGACATTAGTTACACATAACTTAATTAAGATAACTGACAATTTTGCAGCAATGGAGCAAGTCAACTTAAAACATTTTGAGACCTTCACAATCTTAACAGTGTGTTTGTGACGGCATGAGATGTCAAAGCAGCCGAACAGCGCTTAACTGGGGACTAAAAGCTTTCTTCATCACTCCATGCCCATCTCCACACAGTTAAAGTGTACATGATGAATGTAAGCATCAGCCGGCATGAGCATGATAGTGATTTCACTACACTTTACATTTTGAGATTTGACCTCCAAAATTAGAGAGTCCATTCAGGCCGGACTCGGCCCATTTTTTTATTTTTATTAAAGCTACACTGTGTAACTTTTTAAGTTGATTCTTAGCAAAAAACACTTTGTTCTATCAAAAGTATATGTGCTCATTCATGTGTAATTACTTCCACCAACTAATCAAGTATTCTCGTAAGCATAAAATCTGCCTTTTTTGAAAGAGTTTTGATCTGATTAATTACCACAACAACCAATGAGCCTTATGAGATTATATTCTTCTTCTTCACAACACTCGCGAATAAACGGCGAATGATGACCAATGGAATTTTTATTTATTTATTATATTTGTATTATTATTTAATGTTAGCCAGTTGGTGAAGTGTTCTTAAAGTTACTTAACATAAAAAAAGGGTAGGCCGTAAATCTTTATTTACGTTCTGGATCACATTTGGCTATATAATATTCTCTGCATGCTTTTGCTTCTCTGTAATGGACACACTGAAAACACACACACACACACACACACACACACACACACACACACACACACAGTGATCGGCCCAGAATCAGTGTTAGAGCAGTTCTTCATCTTCTTTGATTATCAGACTCACGCGAGGCTCGTCCTGACAGTCCAATTCCTCTCCGTCATCCCTAATTCAGTTTCTGCTTCCGCAATTTATTTCCGCTCGTGACCCAACCGACAGTGTGTGTGTGTGTGTGTGTGTGTGTGTGTGTGTGTGACTCTGATCTGAGTGCAGACACACTCCGGGTCCGGGATCATCAACACACACATCTTCATACGGGAGGCCGTATGGGACGAAACGCATTGAAACACTTGCGCGTTCACATTAGACATTAGAGTGATGAGTTTCATTTGTTGGAAATATGAACTGAATTTCGAAATACTTTTAAAATGAAAAACTTTGCGTTTAATAAACAAAAAAAAAATGTTTTTAATGAAGATGGCGTTTGGAGTGGTAAAATATTTCCCTGTTCCCTGACTACACATGTCCTTATTAGGCCTAGAAAATATGTTGTTTTAACATAACATCTCGTTATTAAGAGAAAAGATGCCATTAAAACGACATAACATCTCGTTATTACGACATAATTGAGTGGAAAAAATAATATGTATGTCGTAGCAATGCAGCACCGTAGTTTTATATAGCCTATATGCGCAAATATATGTTTGTACGCGCAAGTGTTTCACATGTCTGCGCAAGTCTAATGTGAACGCGCAAGTGTTTCAGTGTGTTTCGTCCCATCCGGCCTCCCATATCTTCATCTTCATTCATCTTCATCTTCATCTTCCTCCAGATCGGCCTGTCACGCGCTTTCCGTATGAAACACAATTAGTGTCTCTCAGTGTCTCGCGCTCGACCAAACTCTACAGAGGACTTTATTGAGCTCTATAATACTGAACATCTTCCTCCTGCTTTACAGTACAAACATCACAACACTATCAGATCACGGTACATCTACAGGAGAAGGAAAACGACGGAAGATAAGAAGTGCTTAAAACGACTAATATCTGCCAGTGAGGTCAGAAAAATATACAATAATTCATACTTAAATCATGCTTTGGTAAATCTTAATTATAACATAAAATGTTAAAAATAATGAGTTTGAAATTTGAAATTATAATGATATAAAATTATACATTATGAAATAGCCGAAATGACATACTAAATCATAATCATTAAATAAAATGTCATAATTATGATATAAAACATTGAAATTATTAGATACATTGTCAACATTTTACTTTCTTATAACTTTTTAA
>CM040814.1:762500-765000 GCA_022829025.1 Squalius cephalus
TTTTAACAATAAACCGCTGTTGTGCAGGAATTGCTTAATTTTCATTTGATTACATTTTAACAGATTAAATATATATTTTTTTATATTTCATGCCTTTATTTGATCACCACCATGTTAATACATTTTGCATTAAATCTTAAATCCAGAACAGATAAAACACAGAATTTCTGGAAAAAAACTCCATTTTATTCCAAAGGTAAACATTAAAACAAAAACAAAAAACATAGAATTTGGGAAAAATAAAACAGATTTTGAGCAAAAATCAAACGTATTTCATGGGGGCTCTAAAAACGTCATTTTTAAACTATAAATAAACTGTTGTAAAATTATCATTAATTTTATCAACCAACATTAATTTAACCATCAAATCAGAGTCCAGAAACGGGGAAAAGAAATAAAATGGATTTCATACGGCCCTAATTATGCTAATATGTCATTTGTCATAAATCAATTCTAATGTGTGTGTGACATTTCTATAATGCACTTGCACTAATGGAAGCAGCGATGAGACGAGACACACACACACACACACACACACACACACACACACACACACACACACACACACACACACACACACACACAGAAACAGTGCTGAGATGAAGAGGGTGGAAATGGATTTCTTTATTTTGGTAAAAGGTAAGCGACATCACTTCCTCCCTGCCCTGAAGAACAGAGAGAGAGAGAGAGAGAGAGGGAGACAGAGAGAGAGAGAGAGGGAGAGAGAGAGAGAGAGGGAGAGAGAGAGAGAGAGAGAGAGAGAGAGAGAGAGAGGGAGAGAGAGAGACAGAGAGAGAGAGAGAGGGAGGGGGAGAGAGAGAGAGAGAGATTATAGATGGGCTTCAGTCGCTGCTCTCCTCAGGCCAGCTATTAAAGACAAGAGCCAATCAGCATTTCATCAGGCTGTCTCTTTATCCTTCTATCATCTTTTCTTGCTCTCTTCTCTGTCTCTCTCTCTCACTCCATTCGTCTTCTGAGTCTGCTGCAGTAAAAGCCCTGCAAGAGATTCAGTCGAGAACATCAAGAGAAACAACAAGAAACTGTTTTGCAACTAATTATATATATATATATATATATATATATATATATATGTATGTACTGTATATATATATATATATATATATATATATATGTGTGTGTGTGTGTGTGTGTGTGTGTGTGTGTGTGTGTGTGTGTGTGCTGCATCTAAAATTTGCAAAAAAAGTTAAAGTAGTATAAATATGTAATTTAAAAAAATAAATATTAAAATAAACATTATAATATAGCTATGCTATATACAATTTATATATTTTATATAATAAACAATAAATGTATAAAATATCAAAATATAATGAATAATAATAAAATAAATATACAAATATATAATAATATATAGTATTATTTATACAATATATAATAATGTACTATATATATATATAATACAAATATAAAAAAATCTATAATTAATAAATATTAAAATAAATAAATAAAATAAATAGAGAGAGTATTGTATAAAATATATACTGTATATATACTGTACATAAAATCATACAAAAAATCATGATGTTAATGTTTATAATATCTTAATATCTTCAAGTCTTTATCAGATTAGAGTTGAATGATAATATAGTTACATTTTTTAACATAATTAACAATCAAGCAGTTGAGATTTATTATATATATCGCTTTATATGAGAGTACAGTATGTCTGTGGATAAAGTTGGATATGCTTCTATAACAAAGAGGTGGATGTGCAATATATATATATATATCTCTGCTCTGTTTGCTGTCTTTGATATCATGTCTCTCTAGTGAAGGTTTCTGAGACTGTGTGTGTTCTTGTGTTGTCATCAGTGAGTGTAAAGAGACGGATCTACAGTGTCTTGACATCTCAGTGCACACACACACACACACACACACACTCACACACACACTTGAGTCGTGCCCTAAAGTGAGTCTGACAGTGGCAGCCCTTCTCACTCACACCTCGGCCTCCGGGGCGGCAACATTATGAAACAATTACCCTGTTAATTGACACTTAATTAATCTAAAGTCAATTTAACCTTGACAGCGTAACCTTGAGATCCACCGCAGACATGACAGAGAGAGAGAGAGAGAGAGAGAGAGACACAGAGAGAGAGAGAGAGAGAGCGAGAGAGAGAGAGACACACACACAGAGAGAGAGAGAGAGAGAGAGAGAGAGAGAGACACAGAGAGAGAGAGAGAGAGAGACAGTCTTCTGTTATCATTCCTCAGCGCTTCACGTGGGTGTGTGTATGTGGGTGTGTGTTTATCACAGAAACCTGCCGTTTTGCTGAGTCGATCATTTAGATAATTATCACCTGACTGTCACCTCATCTACGTGTGTGTGTGTGTGTGTGTGTGTGTGTTTTACTGAGGTCAGCATTACTAACACTAGTGCTCAAACCAATCAAACCTCCAGCAGAAAGTATTAAAGTCCAGAAGATCACAGAAACTTTTCATGCCAAAGAGAAAAATGACTCCAAGAAGTTCTACATAA
>CM040814.1:770000-790000 GCA_022829025.1 Squalius cephalus
CACAGCACTGGATATAATTAAACTTAGCAATTTGATGGCGGATCCATAAATGTTCAAACGACAATCATCAGGAGATTCACCCGCTGTAAAACGCGAAAGACTTCGGAGAAAGAAAGAGACTGACACCGGCCCATGCGGAAACAAGGATTAATATCGGAAGGGCATTGAATGTCACGCAATGCTGATGTTGTTAACATTAACAATTTGAGAACAAAGTATAATTTGCACGGTTTGACGTGATATGATGAGCGATCGTTAGATTTAATCGGCGCGATTTACTGCAATGCTTTTTCCCCCTTAGTTGGTCAGAACAGAAGTGGATGTTATTACTTGTTCAGATCATTTTCCAGTGAAAACTCTTATGTTGGTCATTTCCAAATAGTAGAATCTGTGATTGTGAATGCCAGTATCCACACGACTGACAGCCGCACGTTCTCCTCAAAACACTGGATTCATCCGCGCTGTGCCGTGCCGAGGCACAACCCACGTCAAGTTGATAATTCCGCGAATAACTGCAATTGCAGATTTCGAACAGAGAGGGCGACAAAGAGGAAAAACTGCGGTCTGCAGGTTTAATAAAACTTGTTTCGTTCACGTTATACTTCTGATTTGACATTTACATGTATGCATTTGGCAGACGCTTTTATCCAAAGCGACTTACATTGCATTTCAAGCTACACATTTACATTCTTCTGGGAATCGAACCCATGACCTTGGCGTTGCAAGCTCTACTGTTTGAGCCACAGGGAAGTTTGAATGCATGATGAATGCATGGTGTAATAATAACAGATGCTGTAAGTGCAAACTATTTCTACAGTCAGTTTTCTGTTTCAGGTCAAACACTGTCAGCAAGAAAACCTCTATTGCCCCCTTGAGTTCGGCAGTGTGTTCTCGCAACAGGACAGCAAGTAAGTGTGTGTTAAGATGTGACGGCATCTCGAGAACTGAGATCATCTGATCCGATCTCAAGCTTTACTCCATCGGGACACTGATACAGCATCACTAAATCATCATCCGAAGAGCAGAAGAAGAGAGAGCGTATGCTGGTTTCTCTCCAGTGGTCTAACACAGCGAGTTTTTGTCCTGGACTCCATTATCTCTCGGTTTGATGTGAGAAACACAGTCAGCACTGATGAGAGACACAGGAGAACCGGAGCTCATTCCTCATCCTGCAGGTCCTGCGTTTCTCTTCTTCACGGGCCTGAATATCGATTAAGCGAGAGATTGAATCTCTCGGTCGGCGGTCGGGCCCCTGAGGGCCTCCAGTACAAAGAGTCATGACTTTAACAGTATGACCGTCGTCCCTTCGGCTCCAGAGAAAAACACATGCTAGTTTACTTGCTTTAGTGCTCTAACTTACCTTGACTGTTAAAGGTGCAGTGTGTAATATTCAGGAGGATCTGTTGACAGAAATGCTATATTATATACATAACTATGTTTTCAGTGGTGTATAAAGAGCTTACATAACGAACCGTTATGGTTTTATTACCTTAGAATGAGCATTTCTTTCTATACACCGCGGGTCCGCTTACATCGACATGTTTCTACGGTGGCCCTGAGCGGACAAACGCATGTTGTTCTTTGTGCAGAGTAGCTAGCTAAAGTCAGCGGATAAAACACTGACACAATGATGAACAAGTAACAATAATATTCGCAAAAAAACATATCGTTTTACTGAATAATTAAGTAAAACTAATTTCTTAATTCATCTTTGTAAAGAAACCTCATTGTTTAACTGGCTACTCTCTGCTGTCTCAGACGACGACATCACTTCCTGTCGGCAACCGTAACTTCTGTTGGGTGCAATTCACAACCTCACCACTAGATGCTGCTAAAATTACACACTGCACCTTTAAAGTGCTGTCACATTTACCATTGATCAACGAAATTTTATTTAGGGGTGATCGGGGCACAAACTAACGCGGGGCTCGTTGTTACACACTTGTTTTAAATACTTCCACACATTCTAGCATGACGAAACTTAGTGCATTTACTAGTTGCCATATCAACACTATATAAAGATAAAATTGCGTCAATTGTTCTAGAATGTACAGGTCAGTAGGTACAACAGGTCCTGCATTTCTCTTCTTCACGGGTCTGAATATCGATTAAGCGAGAGATTGAATCTCTTGGTCGGCGGTCGGGCCCCTGAGGGCCTCCAGTACAAAGAGTCATGACTTTAACAGTATGACCGTCGTCCCTTCGGCTCCAGAGAAAAACACATGCTAGTTTACTTGTTTTAGTGCTTTAACTAACCTTGACTGTTAAAGTGACGTCCCTTTTACCATTACCATCAGCGGAATTTCATATATTTCAATATTATTGCACATAAAATGTCTAAATAATACAAAACAATACCCAAAAAAACATTGAAAATATATTACACATGCCCGTATTTATATTATTGCAGGCAGAGTGGAAGAGCAAGATGTCAGTGTCTCGTGTTCAGTGTGTGGGATGTGTGTGTGTGTGTGTGTGTGTGTGTGTGTGATGGGTAGGTTTAGGGGTAGGGTTAGTGTGTGTGTGTGTGTGTGTGTGTGTGTGTGTGTGTGATGGGTAGGTTTAGGGGTAGGGTTAGTGTGTGTGTGTGTGTGTGTGTGTGTGTTACTCACTCTTAAGTAAAGCAAGTGCAAAAATGCTAACAAATTACAAGAGCGCCGTCCTGCTGTACATCAGAAACGGGTCTTTTTAGCACTTTTCACAATACACACTGAGCAACTTTATAGAAAAATGTTTATAATATCATAATATTTTCATGCCTTACGATTGCATTTTGAGAGCGATTTGCTGTATATCAGGAGAGATCAGGAGAGATTGAATCTCTTGGTCGGCGGTCGGGCCCCTGAGGGCCTCCAGTACAAAGAGTCATGACTTTAACAGTATGACTGTCGTCCCTTCGGCTCCAGAGAAAAACACATACTAGTTTACTTGCATTAGTGCTCTAACTTACCTTGGCCAGCATAGTTATATAGAAAAAAAGGGTATATCAAGGGTAAATCAAGAAAAAAGTATACTAATAAAACAAAACCACATAATTGTACTAGACATGTGAAATTAATGAACCTTAAAGGTGGGATCAGTAGTTTTTGAAATATGCTGTTTGGATGTTAGTCGGTCCGACACCAACAACAAATGTGTAGCCAATCAGCATTAGGGGGCGTATGACGGTGGAGGAGAGAGAACGAGCAAGAGGGAGATTTGAACTGAAGAAAGACTGCAGAAATAGAGATGAGACACAATACAAAAGAAAAAAGCTCAGAAGAAATCACTGGAAAATAAAGGGTTATGACTGGGCAAGAGCTTTAGGACCCGTGTTAATATTAGAAACGCTGTCCAGCGTTGTAGAGAGCAAAGCGGGAAGGCCTGAAAATAGATGCGGATGTTGCTTTGATTCTGGTCCACACGTGAGTAACACTGATGAACACTGATGAACACTGGGTAACATATGAGTAACACTGAGTAATGCTGAGTAACACGTGAGTAACACTGATGAACACTGGGTAACACCGAGTAACACTGGGTAACACTGGGTAACATGAGTAACACTGAGTAACACACTGGATAACACACTGGGTAACACTGGGTAACACTGAGGAACACTGGGTAACACTGAGTAACACTGGGTAACACTGAGGAACACTGGGTAACATATGAGTAACACTGGGTAACACTGAGTAACACACTGGGTAACACTGGGTAACACGGAGCAACACTGGGTAACACTGAGTAACACTGATGGACATTGGGTAACACTGAGGAACACAGAGGAACACTGAGCAACACTGAGGAACACGGAGGAACACTGAGTAACACTGAGGAACACGGAGGAACACGGAGGAACACTGAGTAACACTGAGGAACACTGGGTAACACTGAGGAACACTGGGTAACACTGAGGAACACGGAGGAACACTGAGGAACACGGAGGAACACTGAGGAATACGGAGGAACACTGAGGAACACGGAGGAACACGGAGGAACACTGAGGAATACGGAGGAACACTGAGGAACACGGAGGAACACTGAGTAACACTGAGGAACACGGAGCAACACTGAGCAACACTGAGTAACACTGGGTAACACTGAGGAACACTGGGTAAAACTGAGGAACACTGGGTAACACTGGGTAACACTGAGGAACACTGGGTAACACGGAGCAACACTGAGTAACACTGATGGACATTGGGTAACACTGAGGAACACAGAGGAACACTGAGGAACACGGAGGAACACTGAGTAACACTGAGTAACACTGAGGAACACTGGGTAACACTGAGGAACACTGGGTAACACTGAGGAACACAGAGGAACACTGAGTAACACGGAGGAACACTGAGTAACACTGAGTAACACTGAGGAACACTGGGTAACACTGAGGAACACTGGGTAACACTGAGGAACACTGAGGAACACGGAGGAACACTGAGGAATACGGAGGAACACTGAGGAACACGGAGGAACACTGAGGAATACGGAGGAACACTGAGTAACACTGAGGAACACGGAGCAACACTGAGCAACACTGAGTAACACTGGGTAACACTGAGGAACACTGGGTAAAACTGAGGAACACTGGGTAACACTGAGGAGCACTGGGTAACACTGAGGAACACTAAGTAACACTGAGTAACACTGAGCAACAGTGGGTAACACTGAGCAACAGTGGGTAACACTGAGGAACACGGAGGAACACTGAGTAACACTGAGGAACACTGAGTAACACTGAGCAACAGTGGGTAACACTGAGTAACACTGAGCAACAGTGGGTAACACTGAGCAACAGTGGGTAACACTGAGGAACACTGAGGAACACAGAGTAACACTCACTGAGTAACACGGAGGAACACTGAGTAACACTGAGCAACAGTGGGTAACACTGAGGAACACGGAGTAACACTGAGTAACACTGGGTAACACTGATGTAACACTGAGGAACACGGAGGAACACTGAGCAACACTGAGTAACACTGAGGAACACGGAGGAACACTGAGTAACACTGGGTAACACTGAGGAACACTGGGTAACACTGGGTAACACTGAGCAACAGTGGGTAACACTGAGGAACACGGAGGAACACGGAGCAACACGGAGGAACACTGAGTAACACTGGGTAACACTGAGTAACACTAGGTAACACTGAGGAACACTGAGTAACACTGAGCAACAGTGGGTAACACTGAGGAACACTGAGGAACACTGAGTAACACTGGGTAACACTGAGGAACACGGAGCAACACTGAGCAACACTGAGTAACACTGGGTAACACTGAGGAACACTGGGTAACACTGAGGAACACTGGGTAACACTGGGGAACACTGAGGAACACTAAGTAACACTGAGGAACACTGAGTAACACTGAGGAACACTGAGTAACACTGAGCAACAGTGGGTAACACTGAGGAACACGGAGGAACACTGAGTAACACTGAGCAACAGTGGGTAACACTGAGTAACACTGAGGAACACGGAGGAACACTGAGGAACACTGAGTAACACTGAGGAACACGGAGTAACACTGAGTAACAGTGGGTAACACTGAGGAACACTGAGTAACACTGAGGAACACTGAGTAACACTGAGTAACACTGAGCAACAGTGGGTAACACTGAGCAACAGTGGGTAACACTGAGGAACACGGAGTAACACTGAGCAACAGTGGGTAACACTGAGCAACAGTGGGTAACACTGAGGAACACGGAGTAACACTGAGGAACACTGGGTAACACTATTGTAACACTGAGGAACACGGAGGAACACTGAGTAACACTAAGCAACAGTGGGTAACACTGAGGAACACTGAGGAACACGGAGTAACACTGGGTAACACTGATGTAACACTGAGGAACATGGAGGAACACTGAGCAACACTGAGTAACACTGGGTAACACTGAGGAACACGGAGGAACACTGAGTAACACTGGGTAACACTGAGGAACACTGGGTAGCACTGAGTAACACTGAGCAACAGTGGGTAACACTGAGCAACAGTGGGTAACACTGAGGAACACGGAGGAACACGGAGCAACACTGAGGAACACGGAGGAACACTGAGTAACACTGGGTAACACTGAGTAACACTAGGTAACACTGAGGAACACGGAGCAACACTGAGTAACACTGGGTAACACTGAGGAACACTGAGGAACACTGGGTAACAGTGGGTAACACTGAGGAACACGGAGGAACACTGAATAACACAGGGTAACACTGAGGAACACGGAGTAACACTGAGTAACACTGAGCAACAGTGGGTAACACTGAGGAACACGGAGGAACACGGAGCAACACTGAGTAACACTGGGTAACACTGGGTAACACTGAGTAACACTAGGTAACACTGAGGAACACTGAGTAACACTGAGCAACAGTGGGTAACACTGAGGAACACTGAGGAACACGGAGGAACACTGAGGAACACTGAGTAACACTGAGCAACAGTGGGTAACACTGAGGAACACTGAGGAACACTGAGTAACACAGGGTAACACTGAGGAACACTGAGTAACACTGAGCAACAGTGGGTAACACTGAGGAACACTGAGCAACAGTGGGTAACACTGGGTAACACTGAGTAACACTAGGTAACACTGAGTAACACTGAGCAACAGTGGGTAACACTGAGGAACACGGAGGAACACTGAGTAACACAGGGTAACACTGAGGAACACTGAGTAACACTGAGCAACAGTGGGTAACACTGGGTAACACTGAGTAACACTAGGTAACACTGAGGAACACTGAGCAACAGTGGGTAACACGGAGGAACACTGAGGAACACGGAGGAACACTGAGTAACACTGAGCAACACTGGGTAACACTGGGTAACACTGAGGAACACGGAGGAACACTGAGTAACACTGGGTAACACTGGGTAACACTGAGGAACACAGAGGAACACTGGGTAACACTGGGTAACACTGAGGAACACAGAGGAACACTGAGCAACACTGAGTAACACTGAGTAACACGGAGGAACACTGAGGAACACAGAGGAACACTGAGCAACACTGAGTAACACTGAGTAACACGGAGGAACACTGGGTAACACTGAGGAACACGGAGCAACAGTGAGCAACACTGATATGTTGTGCCCCGCTCTCCCCTATTCAATTCTTTGCATTTAATTGTTTGCATATAATTCTTTGCTTCTCCTGATTGCACGGATATCTACTAAAAGTGTTGGAATTCGACTGTGAAATTTCATTAAGCAACAATAAATATGACCTCACTTTTAGCGTTCACATTCTAATAGTAATGTACAGTAGATTTTCAGTGATGATTTCTTCAAGTTCTTGATTTGTTCTTGCTCTCGATTGTAATTCTAAACATAGAGACACACTTTAGTCTAGTCGAGTTCAGCCTCCAACTTTACCTGCCAAACAGTAAAGAAATGATTTACAATGCCTGATTATGTGTGTGTGTGTGTGTGTGTGTGTGTGTGTGTGTGTGTGTGTGTGTGTGTGTGTGTGTGTTTACAGGTTTAGACAACTTCATCAGGGGGAAGGTCTCTGTAAAAAGCGCTTACTGCTTTGATTTATGGGATGATATTTTTCAGCCTCCTCTTCTTCTGATGACTGGACAGAGTAAAAGCAAACGCTCTGAAGCGCAGAGATAGTCAAGGTAAGAACGGCACAGAATCCTCACATATCGAGACCCTGAAGTGCCATGATGAGATACAACTGTCCAGATATTAACACACACTCACACACACACACACACACACACACAGATGAAGTCAGCAGCGTCTCAATACAACTATTCAAGAGACGTTTTCAAATCAAGACAACAAACATGCAAGGCCATTAATTTCTACATATGATGGATTACAGTCAATTTCATGAACAATTAAACTCACCCTAGATGATATATAGCTCAAAATTAAATAAAAGTTTTTATTTAAAGTTTTTTTCACAAGTATATATTGAAACTGTTGTTTTTATAAAACTCATTTAATATGTGTATACAACAATAATATTCAAAATTATTATTAGTCAAGTAAATTTTATTGTAGCACTTTTCACAATACGTTTCAAAGCAGCTTATCAAAAAAATCATGATGTTAATGTTTATAATATCTTAATATCTTCATGTCTCTGTCAGATTAGAGCTGAACAATAATATAGTTACATTTGGCAATGAAATAAACAATCAAGCAGTTGAGATTTATTATATATATCGCTTTATATGAGAGTACAGTATGTATGTGGATAAAGTTGGATATGCTTATATATCAAAAAGGTGGATGTACAATATATGTATATACTGTATATATTTGTATGTGTGCACGTGTGTGTGTTGTGTGTGTGTGAAATAAGTTAATATGCTAATTTTAAAAGTAAAAAATTAAATCAAAGAAATATATGACTATAGTAATAATACTACTGTCCTGTAAAAAACAGTATTTAATAATAATATTTTATTTTACAGAACAGTAAAATTAAAATACTAATATTTATGGCTCTTCATTTATTTGCTTTCAAACATGAAACCACAGAGCTTATATTTTAGTGGAAAATCGAATTTATAAATGTGGAAAGATTTTCAAATGCCACACTTTTTTCTTCCAGCTGATGAAGGATACAAATATTGACAGCCAATCAGAATCCATCCTGCTTTAAGAGCTCGAGCATTTAAAGAGACAGAGACAAAACTGAAGCGCTTATAGTAAACAGAATGATATCGTGTGGTTGGTTTTTAATACACATAGCTGAAGGAAAGTGTGTTTGTATTTAAGTTTGACATCATCATAGTAACACAAAAACTCAACTAAAGCAACTCTATGTTTCTGATCGGAGAGAAATATCTGGAACTGAATCCAAATGAAATTCTGTGACCTTAAAAACAGACAAACGACTCACAACACTGACACAAGAAGATCAGCTCAGCAGGGTGGATCTGGAGTGTGAGGTTGTGAGGTGTGTTTGTGTGGGTGTGTGTGTGTGTGTGTGTGCGTGTGTGAGACAGACAGACAGACAGACACACACACACACACACACACACACACACACACACACACACGCTCATTGTAATTCGTGAATTCTATTAGTGCGGGCCTGCAGTGAGCCGGTGCTTAGAGAATAAATAATTCTAATGATGACGATCGCTCACGCTGTCACACACACTCTCACCGGCGTCCCCAGGGGCCACGGGCCCCCAAACACGCACAGGTGTGTGTGTGTGTGTGTGTGTGTTTCGGAGTCTGACACTCTAATTGCTCCAAACCCTGAAGCTTCCTCTCCAGCCCTCCGTCCCTAAAGGCCATCTGAACCTCCAGCTGTGTGTGTGTGTGTGTGTGTGTGTGTGTGTGTGTGTGTGTGTGTGTGTGTGTGAGAGAGAGAGAGTATGTGTGTGAGTGTGTGTAAGTGTGCATGTGAGTGTGTTTGTATGTGAGAGAGAGAGTATGTGTGTGAGTGTGTTTGTATGTGTGTGAGTGTGAGTGTGAGTGTGTGTGTGTGTGTGAGAGAGAGAGAGAGAGTATGTGTGTGAGTGTGTTTGTATGTGAGAGAGAGTATGTGTGTGAGTGTGTTTGTATGTGTGTGAGTGTGTGTGTGTGTGTGTGTGTGTGTGTGTGTGTGTGTGTGTGTGTGTGTGTGTGTGTGTGTGTGTGTGTGTGTGTGTTCAGAGCTTTTCAAGTGCTTGTCTTCCTCTGTACACTCGATTACATTGTTTAATTATATACCGCTGTAATATTTTAAATAATCCCTGGATCATCACAGTGTGTCACTCACACACACACACACACTGATCATCGCAGTCAGACCAGTGTCTTTTCATTCAGTGCACTGAACTCAACTGTACTTTATATGCGCTGGACATTAAGGGGTGAAATAACACAATACTACAAATTATTTACTGAACAAAAATAAAGAATCTCAGTTTTAATAAACATTGACCAGTGAACACACACTGAAGCTCGAGAACAAACCTCATCTTTCTCACACCTTATTGAGAATATTTGGACTGAACCGCCCGATTCATAAGGATTAGTTTCACGATCTCTTTATGAACATTTTGAAGCAAAGTGATAGTTGCGTAACTGTCAATGGAGGGACATTGTCTTATGGGCCTGGAACGACATGAGGAAGAGTAACTAATGATTCATTTTCATTTTTGGATGAACTAACCCCTTTCAATTTATCATGAAACTATGAATGTTTGTTTTGGGTTTTTATTGGAAAGAAATGAATACTTTGATTCAGCAAGGATGCATTAAATTGATCAAAAGTGACATTTATTATTTTGCAAAAGGTTCAGATAAATGTTGTTGTTTTAAACTTTCTATTCATCAAAGAATCCTGAAAAAAATACATTTATCAAGCAGCACAACTGTCTTCAACATTGATAATAATCATAAATGTTTCTCGATCATCAAATCCTCATATTAGAGTGATTTCTGAAGGATCATGTGACACTGAAGACTGGAGTAATGATGCTGAACATTCAGCTTTGATCACAGGAATAAATTACACTTTACTGTATATTCACTTAGAGAACAGAGGATTTAAATCGCAATAATATTTCACTATAATATTTTTATTATTATTAATTCTAATATTTCAATCTTTTATTTTATTTGAATGGTACTGTATTTATATGCATTTATAATTTATTAGATATTTTATGCTATAAATTATTACTAATATATATATATATATATATATATATATATATATTATATATATAATTTATATATATGTTTTTGTTTGTACGAGTGTGTTTATTTGATTCTTCAGCAATATTACATGCAACACAACAGTGTGAACAGTGTCAAGGCCTCCTTTGAAAGAGAGAGCAGGAGAACAGAGAGAAACGTGTCTTTGTCTCAGAGTCTTTGACGAGTGTGTGAGTGTGTGTGTGTGTGTATGTGTGTGTGTGTGTGTGAGTGTGTGACAGATTGTCATCGTCACATTGTTTCGAGTGTCAGTTTGGACTTCAGGAGAGTCTCATCACTGACAGGACCGAACAACATCAACCCGTCATCTAATGAAACTATTTCATTACCTCACTACATACACACCATGGAAATATCGTTAACTTGCCCACGTCGCAAAGCCATTGAGAATCTATGAATAATGAAGATTAATAAGCATACAAATCATATTAGATAATTGAATTCAGTGCTGGTGAAAAATGAGACAGAATAAGAATAGTTATTCTTCCACGATTTCCCAAAGAGCCTTGTCAGAGATTCAATATTATGCCTCATAGATTAAACCATTACAGACGGGTCTTGCAAAACACACACACACACACACACACACACACGCACGCACGCACACACTCACACACACACACACACAGAAGGACTGAAACAAAGAGTAAAATGGACAGAAGACGAAAAGAATCCGACAAAGAGCAGCGATAATGCGAAGACACGTGAGCATTTCTCATTTCCGGCCTTAATGTTCATGTATTTGCTCGTCTTTGAGAAGCGAAAGCACGAGGAAAAAGAAAAGTAGTGTCTGTAATGGCGCATATGAGAGGATGAAACAATGTGTCCAATCAATATGAGCTCGATCGGGCTGAAACACACTCTTAATCCATTACTTTTAACCACATTTGCAGCATTTCTCGCAGTCTGAAGGTGGAGATGGATGAGCGTCCTCCTGAAGCGTAATGTGATTTACAGCATTAAAGCACAGATGAGCTCTGAATGCGATCAGGTGGCTGATTGCTATAAAAATCATACCCATCATGCACTGGGGCAAATTTGTGTTACACAAATAAGAGGGTTTCGAGTCAATAAATACCCGGCCAGAGGAGACGAAAAGGCTTTTAACCCATTAGAAGCAGCAACCGCTGTGGAAACTCTGTTTTTTCATGTTCTGCACAATATATTTCACGTTATTACACGGCTCTGGAATACTGGATTCTGATTGGTCAATCCTACCATCCGGCGGTAAGGTATTCCCAGATAACAAACGCTGAACACAGAAACACAGGCTCATCCGGGTCACTGAAGTTAGCAGCGCTATACACTCGCTAGGAACGGCTTTTCTTCCTGGAAGTTTTGCGTTTGGTGAGCTAATAAAATATTAAAATTCAGTTGAATCAATATTTTGTGTACAGTTATTTAACTATGCCATCCAGTATCGTGGACTTGCTGGTTTCATACAAACGCAGCGGCGGCCATTTTGTGACAATTGTTTTGTGTCTGTGGGGTGTGTGTGTGTGTGTGTGTGTGTGATCTCAGAATAAACCCCCTTTAGGTGTGTGTGTGTGTGTGTGTGTGTGTGTTATCTCAGAATAAACCCATTCAGAGGTGTGTGTGTGTGTGAGCTCAGAATAAACCCATTCAGATGTGTGTGTGTGTGTGTGTGTGTGTGTGTGTGTGTGTGTGAGCTCAGAATAAACCCATTCAGATGTGTGTGTGTGTGTGTGAGCTCAGAATAAACCCATTCAGAGGTGTGTGTGTGTTATCTCAGAATAAACCCCCTTCAGGTGTGTGTGTGTGTGTGTGTGTGTGTGTGATCTCAGAATAAACCCCCTTCAGGTGTGTGTGTGTGTGTGTGTGTGTGTGTGATCTCAGAATAAACCCCCTTCAGGTGTGTGTGTGTGTGTGTGTGTGTGTTATCTCAGAATAAACCCATTCAGAGGTGTGTGTGTGTGTGTGTGTGTGTGTGTGTGTGTGAGCTCAGAATAAACCCATTCAGATGTGTGTGTGTGTGTGTGTGTGTGTGTGTGTGTGTGTGTGAGCTCAGAATAAACCCATTCAGAGGTGTGTGTGTGTGTGTGTGTGTGTGTGTGTGTGTGTGTGTGTGTGTGTGTGTGAGCTCAGAATAAACCCATTCAGAGGTGTGTGTGTGTTATCTCAGAATAAACCCCCTTCAGGTGTGTGTGTGTGTGTGTGTGTGTGTGTGTGTGTGTGTGTGTGTGTGTGTGTGTGTGATCTCAGAATAAACCCCCTTCAGGTGTGTGTGTGTGTTATCTCAGAATAAACCCATTCAGAGGTGTGTGTGTGTGTGTGTGTTATCTCAGAATAAACCCCCTTCAAGTGTGTGTGTGTGTTATCTCAGAATAAACCCATTCAGAGGTGTGTGTGTGTGTGTGTGTGTGTAATCTCAGAATAAACCCCTTCAGGCTGATGAACCTGATCCTGATCACCCTGTCGGGTTTATTCTGAGATAAAAGCCGGCTGGATGTACATTATCACTTACATAACCCTGCAGTTTTTTAATTTTTCTGTCACTAGAAACACCAAACGGACTTACAAAAATAACTGTTTTCAAACAGGTTTCCCAGCAGTCAAACAGAGCAATGTTCTGACCATGTTTTTTGATGACTGCGGTCTTGAAAGTCGTCATGAAACGAAGTCGCGCTCGTCTTTTCTTCTCTATAGTGCCGTATACAGTGTTGCCAGATTGGAAATGTCCAAGTATCGCACCAGAAGCTCAAAATTATCGTACACTAGTCAAACGTTCAGAATACAGCTATTTATCTAGACCAACAACAACTTTTTGACATGACCTGCAAATTACTTTATTGCTAAACTATCGACCTCAGATTGGAAACGACTGACCTAAGCGCCGCGGCAGGAACGTTAACTTGTCCTCGTGAGAGTCATTCTCCACGATGATTGGCCGAGAAGACGTAACGTGAGATGTGACGGAAGACAAAATTCACAAAATTCAGAAATTATCGTACATTATGGGATTTTTTTTCATTATTGATCATACATCATACAGAGATCAAATATATCATACAAATATGATAGTCATCGTACGTTTGGCAACACTGGCCGTATATCTGAGTGAAACTTGATTGTGTCTGTGGGGAATTGATTGGATGGTTGTGGTTTGCTATTGGGTGATCACATGTGAGTGACAGGTTGCCCCGCCCACATCATCAGAGAAGAGAAGAGATGCAGCGAGGAACTTATTCTGATTCAAGATTACCAGGAACATGAAGTTAAAAACTACACAATTAATTTAGAATAAACTGCAATATTATGTAAAAAACAAAACAAAACAAAAAAACCAAGAATTGTCTATTTTGGTTTCATGGTGACATTAATGAGATTTGTGTTTTAATGCATCATCCTCCAGCTCATCATATGAAATCAAACGTAAAGCATAATGACGTCACATTGATCTGTAACACTGAGCATTCACAGTGAATCAGTGCAGATGTGACACAGCTGGAGATCGACACTCTGCACTGCATGATGGGAGATGTTACTGTCAGAATCCAAACAAAAGACAGTGTTAAAGTATTGATGCTGAGAGAGAGAGAGAGAGAGAGAGAGAGAGAGAGAGAGAGAGAGAGAGAGAGAGAGAGAGAGAGAGAGAGAGAGGAGAGGTCAGACTGCAGAAACGAGGGGCATTACTGACATCTGCTGGCAGACGAGAGCAACACCAATGGACTGAACTGGAGAAATTAAAATAATATTGGTTAATCTATCTATCTATCTATCTATCTATCTATCTATCTATCTATCTATCTATCTATCTATCTATCTATCTATCTGTCTGTCTGTCTGTCTGTCTGTCTGTCTGTCTGTCTGTCTATCTCAAGTTTTTTACTTCAAATCAAATGTTGTAACTCCTGATTCATGGTTGATCTGGCCAGTTCGACTCATCAACTCTTTATTAAAGGGGTCATATCATGAAAATCTGACTTTTTAAGTGCTATAATCTATAATCGGGTCCCCGGTGCTTCTACCAACCCAGAAAACGTGAAAAGTGAAACCCAGTAACTGTGTTCTGGTGAGCCTTTCTCTGCAAGCATGCGCCAACAGAGACCAGTTCTAACGCACTGATGAAGATCCAGCAGAGCCTGAAGCTGTTCTGTGGTTGAGCACAGACGAGCACTGAACACTATTGACCAGAACATGTCACCGCTGTCTTATAAAGACCTCAGGAACTGTGGACACTTGTGGAGAAGTTAAACATGATGATGAGATGATCAGTGTAACTCCACAACAACTACAGAAATGTCTCCACTAACATTCAGAAGCTCTTCCTGAGTCTCTCCGTAAGGCTGCACTCGCTACTGGTTATACTGGAATTCTGGATGAGGGAGATTGGCCTGTTCTGTTATTGCCGAGTTTCTGAAGCTCGTGTAAAGGCTCCGCCCTCTTCTGAACGGAGGCGGAGCTAAAGCTCATTTGCATTTAAAGGGACACACACACAAAAAACAAGCTATAGTAAATGATCTGGGGGGTATTTTAAGCTGAAATCTCACAGACACATTCTGAAGACACCATAGATTTATATTACATCTTGAGAAAAGGGGACATAATATGTCACCTTTAAGTAATATTTGGAGAAAATAAAAACAAAGTTTCAGAAGTGATCAGAACTGAAATGATTTGGTGATCATATACGGCAGATGATCTGAGCGTCTTCTCTGTATTCCTCAGTTTGATCTTCACGAGACGCCTGCGGTGACAGAGGTCAGAGGTCAACTCTAACACGACCGATCTGATGTCATCAGTGTGACGTCTGCCATCAACAGGAAGTGACCCGTGTCTGACGGGGGCTCCTGTAGGCCGATCATGTGATCACTGAAGCTTAGCGGGAACCTGAGCCAGACTCACTGACAGCTGAGAGAGAGAGAGAGAGAGAGATAGAGAGAGAGAGAGAGAGAGAGAGAGAAGGCGTCTACTACAACAGTGTTTTAATTAGTCTCCTCAGAAATCATTCTAATATGATGATTTAATCCTCAAGAAATATTTATGATTATTATTATTATTATATATATTTATATTAATATTATTATCAGTGTTGAAAACTGTTGCGCTGCTTCAGAATGTTGTGGAAACCGTGATACACTATTCAAAAGTTTGGGGGGAGTAAGATTTATAAAAAGAAAAAAAAGAAAAGAAAAAGAAATGTATACTTTTATTCAGCAAGGATGCAATAAACTGATCAAAAGTGACAGTAAAGCAAAAGATATTAAGCAATTAAAACTTTTCATGATTAGTATATATTTTATTATTTCTCTTCTTGAAAAATAACAGTATCAAAGCAAAGACATGCAACACACACACACACACACAAACTAATAATTATGTTAATAATAATAAATAAGTAATCTGCAATATTAATAATAATAATAATAATAAATGTTAATAATAATATATTTTATACTATTTACAATAAAAACAATGCAAACAACAAACAATTAACAAATAATAAGAATTATTTTTATTTAATATGATTTATTGTTATTTTTGCGTTTTAATTCATTATTATATCATCATTTAAACTAATATTAATACTATTAATAATACCAGTTAAATACTAATAAAATAAGCAAAAGTTTGTTTAAACATGTTATTGCAATCAAGTTAACAGACAAATAAATATAATAACACAGCGTCAGTAATAGAGCAGATCTGCGTGTGACGGAGGATTCAGTCTGACTCTCACTGTAATGTGATGAACTGAGTTGACATTCTCCTCGTTAGAGTGAGTTGAATCTGTAGGAAACAGTGTGTGTGTGTGTGTGTTTGTGCAGACGCAGCAGTAAAGTGTAGAGTTTAGAGTTTAGAGTTTAAAGTTTCTGCTTTCAATAATGAGGCCAGTAATGAAGTCACATGACTCACAGAACGGAGGAAGCTCTTTAACAATGGCGTTCTGCTGACGGCACACACACACACACACACACACACACACACACACACACACCACAGAACATGGGCTTCTTACAGTCTTTAAACCTGTAGTTCACGGGTCGAACCGGCTCTTCCTCCTCCTCCTCTTCATCAGAGATGAAACACACCTGAAGGAGGACGGAAAACACACACACACACACACACACACACACACACACACACACACACACACACAGAGAGATGTTGGTGTAAGACATTTAAACAAGTACAACATCAACATAAACTCAGGGTACGTTTACACTGAACACTGTACTAAAAATGGAAGAGTTTTCCCCTTACAGACAACAAGACTGACGAAACGATCTCCGTTCAGAAAAACAATAAAAGTGCTGTATTATTCACGCCAGGCCAGTAGATGGCGACGTTTGTAAAGAGACACGCATGTGCATGATATCCTGTAAAACGTCTGATTTCTGCACTCAAAAAAAGTGTCTATTATAGTCTATTTATACTATTATTATTTATATATATTTACAGACTTATGTTAGATGCGATTCATCGATTTGACAGCACTAATTAAAGCTACAATATGTAAAAAAAATTTGCCGCTAGCGGTCGCTAACCTCTTACAATAACAAAGGCGTCGGTTGATGACGGATAAGCGGAATTATGGAACTTGCCGTCATGCCGATGGATCTAATAATGTTTATGGATGAGTGAATACACTAATGTGTTTAACATGACTGTGGATAGAGACAGATCTCAGCGCCACACGCGAGTCCCGCGGATATAAAGAGATGAGGATATTTCATTCTACCGAACTGCCCTCAAGTGCTGAATAATACTCACACTGGTCAGTTTATTAGACGAATGAAACTTGTGAGGGAACGCAGCGCTGTTTCACTTGCTCTACACTATCACACTAAACTGCATTTGAGTGTGTTAAAGTTATGTTATTCTGTGTGTTAGTTTATCTGTATGAGACTAGCAGTGAGCGAGATCAACATTAGCATAACATACTGATCATATTCATATATGATGATCATACACGTCTCATTATGTTGAGCTACAGTATATAACATTGATTAGTTTAATGTACATTTGCTCACCTCCACATTTGCGCGTCTGGGCAGACTCTGTCGAGTCGAAGTTAGCCGCGGACGCTAGCTCTCGGCATCTCAAAAACGCCACACTGATATTGATCCTCGTTTTAGTTCTCCTTTTGTCCCAAAGTCTGCTTGCCATGGTCCATAATGTCTGAACGAAACAACAACAGCGTGAGTGCGCCGCTAGACGTAACGCAGTTGTCCACATCTGTTGCCATGGTTACTACGGCAGTACGAGCGGAAACCAGGGATAACGCGGATATTACGTCATTGACAGGCGACAGTGAACAGGGACGAGCCATTATTTAAAATTGGAATTTCTCTGAAATTAAAAATCTTTGGGAACTTTTGGGATATTGTAAGGACACAACTGCAGGAAATACATCACACTGTGCAAGTGATTTATGGATATTTTATTACAAAAATCTTACATATTGTAGCTTTAAGTAGTTTTTCAAAATGCATTTATTCAAAATTGCTTAAAAGCAGAATCATAAATCTGCTAGTTATAAAAACAATTAAATGTTTGGAAAAATGTTGTTTTGATTTTTTTTTTCTTGATTTTTTTTTTTAACTTCATCTGAATGGTACAAAACTTGGTAAAATTTTGGCACTTGCTGTATGAACACACACACACATAAAAAAAAAAAAAAAATAGTTAAATGGTCCTGAAAACAGTCACACTTGTTCTAAATGAGCGGATTGGAAATAAACGGGAAGAAGTTCCTCTAGTGGAAGCGTTTGGTACTGCAGCCAGACAAACTCTCACTGAAAGCTCATTTCTAAATAGATCAAGCTTAATTTTTCAACACAACTTGTTTAGATTCAAGGCTTTAATTTTTGATTTTATACAAAATTTGAAAATAGTATTTTTGTGTATTTTCATAACAAACGTTTTTTTTTACTTCAACAATAACCTGCTTTAAAGATAGACCAAACTTCAGTCTGTGCTCCAAAGTGTTCAAGATTTATGACAGTATAAGTGAATAAATGCATTATAACTACTGCATAAATATTATTTAGTAGACCTATTTCATTTATGACTGACATATGCATCAAATCAAGTTTATTAGTTTGTTCATGTCAAAATGTGTAATCCAAATGAATGGAAATTTAACATGCAATTCATAAATCCTAAATGTATTTTTTAAACCCTCCTGATGATCTCAATCTCATGAAATCTCCAGCGTCAGTGAAGCTCATGAACATCATACTGTAACATAGATTCACATTGTTCAACACCTCAGACGTTTATATTGTCCCGTGATCTCCAGCAGAGATGGAGCCGATGATGGGAAAGTTCATGAAGTTCATAATTACAGATTCAAGCTCAAATGCACTGCGTGTCTCAGAGGAAAGCGTGACATTATCAGCTCGACGTCAGATCACATCTCTCAGAGACTTAAGCATTCACACACACATTTACAGGATTTTTCCAGGTCCATCTGAAAAATGTCCTGATACACACGCATCATACTGAGCCATCATGACTGCAGATCTCCTGATCAACCAGCAGAGGGAACTAGAGAGAACAAATGAGAAACATTAAAACACAGTTATATTTTCACAAATGTTAATTTGGTGACACTTTATTTTGATGGTCCCGTTTGAACATTCTGTTGACTATAAGTAACTTTGCAACTACATGTAAACTGACTCTCATTAGAGTATTAATAGACTGTGCTTAATATCTGCTAACTCTTTATTGTGATAGTCGGTCCTCCAAAAGACATTCTCCTGACTACAAGTAACTCTGCAACTACTTGTAAACTTAGTAGACATGTAGGTGCAACGTTACTTATAGTCAACATAATGTGTTATTATGATTTGACTTTTCTAACTTTAGTTAGTGTGTAATGTTGCTGTTTGAGCATAAACAACATCTGCAAAGTTACGACGCTCAAAGTTCAAAGCAAAAGGAGATATTTTATTTTAAAGAAATCACTTTTTAAGGACTACAACAAACGGCTGGTAGAGACTTCACCACATTCCTCCCGGGTTAGTGACATCACAAACCCTAAAATTTGCATAAACCCCGCCCCCGGGATCGCGATTTATAGATTATCATGACAGAATATGCTAATCAATGACTAGAAGATAACTCCACATACGCTACATAAATTCATTAAATAACCATTCAGAAATGTCCTGTTGCTTCTACATGTTGTCACTTCTTCTTGAGTCTCTCCATCAGTGTTTGAACATTAAAGGCTAAAAGTTTTTGAAATTTTCAGTGCATGTTTGTGAGTGCAAGCTGTTGAAGCTCCGCCCCCTGTGCCGGGAGCAGCAGCTCATTTGCATTTAAAGGAACAGACACAAAATGGTGCGTTTTTG
>CM040814.1:795000-802500 GCA_022829025.1 Squalius cephalus
GAAATAAAGTCAGAATTGCGAGAAATAAAGTCAGAATTGTGAGAAAAAAGTCAGAATTGTGAGATATAAACAGAATTGCGAGAAATAAAGTCAGAATTGTGAGATATAAACAGAATTGCGAGAAAGTCAGAATTGCGAGAAATAAAGTCAGAATTGCGAGAAATAGTCAGAATTGTGAGAAAAAAGTCAGAATTGTGAGATATAAACAGAATTGCGAGAAATAAAGTCAGAATTGCGAGAAATAAAGTCAGAATTGCGAGAAATAAAGTCAGAATTGCGAGAAATAAAGTCAGAATTTTGAGATATAAACAATTGCGAGAAATAAAGCCAGAATTGCGAGAAATAAAGTCAGAATTGTGAGATAAACAGAATTGCGAGATGTAAAGTCAGAATTGTGAGATATAAACAGAATTGCGAGAAATAAAGTCAGAATTGCGAGAAATAAAGTCAGAATTGCGAGAAATAAAGTCAGAATTGTGAGATATAATCAGAATTGCGAGAAATAAAGTCAGAATTGCGAGAAATAAAGTCAGAATTGCGAGAAATAAAGTCAGAATTGTGAGATATAATCAGAATTGCGAGAAATAAAGTCAGAATTGCGAGAAATAAAGTCAGAATTGCGAGAAATAAAGTCAGAATTGTGAGATATAAACAGAATTGCGAGAAATAAAGTCAGAATTGCGAGAAATAAAGTCAGAATTGTGAGAAAAAAGTCAGAATTGCGAGAAATAAAGTCAGAATTTTGAGATATAAACAATTGTGAGATATAAAGTCAGAATTGCGAGATGTAAACTCGCAATTGTGAGATAAAAAGTCTCAATTATGTTTTAAAATCTTCCATATATTAATGTGAAGTATGATGTATGACTGTATGATGTCCAACACCACTGACTCTTAAACATCCGCGTAACTTCTTTGACGATAGTTTGATGGTTCCTCGGCCACACGGGTTTGGAACGACACGAGAATCTAGATTTGTTTCCGGCGCCTGCTTGTGTCTATGAGTGTGTGCGCGTGTCATATGATACACATACAACGCATCACGCTTCTGTGCCACATGTGCTCTTCAGTTAATGATACAAAACAATAAAAAAGGAACATCAGGATGATCTCTCTCTCGCCCGCCTCACTGCGAGCTCGCCCGCTCGAACACGCGCAGGTCATAGTTCTTCTTGGTGGCGCGCAGTTTGAACAGACTCGCGCCGGTGTTGTTGAGCTTGAACGAGGCGCTCTGGGCCGCCATGGTGTTCGGGAACACGGCCACGACCGTGTACAGGTGAGCCGGGTCGCTGCCGCCGGGCATTCTGGGACACGCCGGGTCCTTCAGCCACTGGATCTTGGCTCCGCAGAGCGAGAGCTGGTTGAAGAGCTTCTCGGCCTCGGGTCGGGAGATTCCCTCGGGAAGATCTGTGACCTCCAGGACTCGACTCAACACTGGAGAGAGACCGAAATCAACAACGGGAAATTTTACCCCAGAAAAAAAATCTGCTTTATGTTATTGCACTGGACTAAAACACAAGGTGTATAACAATCTACATTCATGCATTTGGCTTGTATCCAAAGCGACCAGCATTGCATGATCTACACGTGTCAGAGTGTGATGTGTGAAGATTGCGATTGTCTTAAAAACACAAACACTCAAAGAAAAGCTTTTCGTCTAAGAGCCGCGTGACTGTCATGCTTGCAATCTTCTCCCGTACATGATTTTAAAACGAAGACAGTACCCAGATTTCAATAATGATAAGATTTCACTTCAACTGTTAATGACATTTTTGTAGGTTACATGGTTTTCACTATGAGATGGATATTGTTATATAATTCGGATTACCAAAAAGAGTTTAATTTTAACAAACATTTTTACCAGTATTTACCATACTTTCAATACAAAAATTAAAATATGACAAATATGCAGTATGAAAATTATTTTCAAAAGGTACCTATTGAAAAAAGGCTTATAATCAGGGTCGTCTTATATTCAGAACAATACGGTACTTTTTCTAATGCCGGGTACACACCAAAAGATTTTTTTACATCTTATAAGATTTTCAAAATGTGATAGACCACAAACATGAGGACAAAAAATCCTAGATTTAAGCGTTGTGCTCCTATAGTGTGTGTGTGTGTGCCATGATGTGACAAAGACAGCACAACACACACTAACAGATCTTCAACCAGAGTCTCGACTGTGAACACAGGAAATATCGCGAGACTTCAGAATAAGCATGGCGGACGATATGCAGGAAGAAATTGCGATGATAGTGTTTGGAATGATTTTCACAGGAAATTCACGTGAAAAAAAAACATTGTACCCACCATAATATATAACCTTTTACACAGAAATATATTCATTCTTTATTGTCTTTATTTATTCTTTATTAGATTTATTGTCTCTTTAGAAAAAGTTATTTAATCCCTCTATAGAACCTCACAGCTTCCTGCAAGTGTGTGTGTGTGTGTGTGTGTGTGTGTGTGTGTGTGTGTGTGAGAATGACCGTGTCTTCCATCATCTCGCTTTCTGATTGGATATTGTTTAGTTTCACGTGATAATCTCCAGAGCGTGCGCACGTTTGTCCTCGGGGTTCCCCCCCCCACACATCAGGATTTCTGATCATAAATATTAAACGTTGAATATTTACGATTCGCGATCGGGGCGGCTCCGACGTTCTTCCGAGCAGGTTCGGACACTCTTAGCACACCTCACACCAAGGGGAAATCTCATAAACGGACTCATTGATCTCAGCTTTTGAACATTGTTGTTTTTTTTTAGGTGAATAAGCTTGAGAAGTTTTTTCACTCAAAAACTTGTTTTATTCTCTCCATATTCTCACTGTATTGTAAAATATGAGCCATAAAAGCCTGATGTATTAAATAAGATACAAAACATATGCAACCTATTATTTATAATATTTTGTCTAAAGGATGTTCCATCTGAAAACATGAGTATTTTGTCCTGATACTGAGGCGTGTGAGGGTTCGATGAGCAGAAAGCCTCTTACCCACGTCAGTAGTTCCCAGATCTGTAGAGGCAGATTTAAGCGTTTGTCTTTTCCCTCGAGCTCCGTGCTTCATCACTCCCTGATTCTGACCACACACACACACACACACACACAGAGATCATTTGTAATGAAAATATTAGTAACAAATTAGAAAACGCTAAACAGATTAATTTTCAGTAGTGGTCTCAAGACTTCTGGATCCTACTGTATTAAGAAAGCAGCGCGGCTGATGGTCAATATATATAACAATTTAAATACTGAAAATAAAATGCAAACAAAATTATTAAAATTTACATAAAACATTTTTTTTTTTTTCACTTAAAAATTACTAAAATTACTGACTAAACAGACAATGGTCACCATCCATTAAGAAAACAGTCAGTATATTTTGAAACTGATACACACACAAGTTTGTTTTGCTACACTTGTGAGGATCTCCATAGCCGTAATGGTTTTTATACAGTATAAACTGTATATTCTGTCCCCTTACACTAACCCTACCCATCACACGCGCGCACACACACACACACACACACACACACACACACACACACACACACACACACACACTCACACACTAACCCTACCCATCACACACACACACACACTAACCCTACCCATCTCACACACATACACTAACCCTACCCATCACACACACACACACACACACACACACACACACTAACCCTATCCATCACACACACACACACACACTAACCCTACCCATCACACACACACACACACACACACACACACACTAACCCTATCCATCACACACACACACACACACACACACACACACACACACACACACACACACACACACACACACACACACACACACACACACACACACACACACACACACACACACAAACCCTACCCATCTCACACACACACACACACTAATCCTACCCATCACACACACACAAACACTAACCTGACCCCTACACCTACCCATCACACAAAAACTTCTGCATTTTTACATAAAAAAACTAACAAACATTTTATTATGTTTATTAATCAATTTTCCTTGTCAGGACCAGCAGAAAGTATCACAAAATAGGAAATCACAAGTTTTACTATTCTATGTGGGGACATTTGGTTCTCACAAGTATAGCAAAACATGCCCACACACACACACACACACACACCTGTACCTGATGGGAGCTGTAAGAGGACTGGTTGTGGTTGTGCATGATGGGAGGAGGACACAGGCCGTACTGAAGCGGCTGCCCCAGTAAAGAGTAGCGCCCGTCTGCTGACACACACACACACACACACACACAGATGGTCAAAGGCAACATGCTCAGGTCACTGGGGCAGTAGGACACACACACACATCAGATCATGGTGACTGTAAACAGGGTCACCGCGGGTCCGGAGCTCACCATGATGTCATGTGTGCAGTGTTGTGTGAAACTCATTACAAGTAACTTGAGTTACGTAATCAGATTACTTTTTCAAGAAACTAGTAAAGTAACGCATTACTTTTCAAATTTACAACTAAATATATATATTTTTTTCTTCAAATAAGTAACTCAAGTTACTTTGTTTCCCCATTTATTGACTGACCCCATGTTGAGACAAATCAAAGTTCAGAGGCATTGTGGGTAAACATGATTATTGTTATTCATCTCATTTGCACAAAAAATATTCAATATTCCTCAAAATGAATAAAATCAGTGAAATGTAGAATAAGAATCCTATGCAAAACTCCAATAATTAAATATGTTAAATAAAACATACATTTTATGCATTTAATCTCACTTTATCGACCAATGTACATGCGATGATTCAGTTAAACCATAAGCAAAAATGACTAGATTTCTTTCGTTTTTACTGGCAAAGTGAAAAACTGGAAAAAAAGTAACGTAACGCATTACTTTTCTAAAAAAGTAACTAAGTATCGCAATTGGTTGCTTTTTAAGGGAGTATATTGTATTTTAATATTGTAATGTATTACTTTTCAAAGTTACTTTCCCTAACACTGGATGTGTGTGTGTGTGTGTGTGTGTGTGTGTGGAAACTCTCGGAAGACTTGTTATAGCTGGTGTTTTGTATCATAATTAAAGCAATGAACCCCATCCAGGTTAATGATAATAATTTTATTTGTAGATTTTATTTGTACTGTCGAGCAGTGCAGATTAAAGTGCTTCACATAAGATAATAATCAATAAAATAACTAATAATAAAGAGATAAGAAAATTTAAATATGTATGAAATAATATTGAATAACGAAGACATCACTAATAGGTTAAGTATAAATATAATGAATATGTAAAACAGTGCACATGTTCAGAAAAATGCTCTTCTCTAGAGTTATTCCTTCTAGATAACTAATGAGTTTATGGACATTGAACAGCTTTCTTGAGGTGAATGTGACTTTAAGTGACACTGAAGAGCCAACAAGCTGTTTTATTGACGTCTTTCTGCGGTTGAAACCCTGATTGATGGATTACATCAGACATGATGGATTTCAGGAAGTTGTTCTGAGTCTGAGGTTCATTGATGTTTATTTGCTAGTAGTAAAGAGGAAGAGATGATCGCTTCACGAGACGCTTGAACTGAGCAGCTACAAAAGTTCATTAATTACTTGAATTTTGTAATAAAATGACAGAAAAAGTTGAGACTTCATATTAATATTAACAAAGCGATTATTAAGTTGTTCACGCATCAACAGAAAACAGACTAAAAGATTTAAGAATCCATTTTCATTACAGATTAAAATAAAAAAATCAATACACGTCTATGGACGCTTGTTTCCGCAACAGAATAAAAAATAAAAAAGCGAACTGGCCCGTTAGCACATGTCTGTGTCATGACGTGTGTGAGTTAATAATGAGTGTGCGTACCTTGTGCTGGTCCACCGGGCCGAGGGAACTGAGAGATGAGAGGCAGCGGGCCGAGACCCGGACACACAGTGTTCACACTCCCGGACGGAGAGGGAGCAGGAGACTGTGTGGGAGACGCCAGCGGGCTGCTGACCTACACACACACACACACACACACACACACGCGCACACACACGCGCACACACACGCACACACACACGCACACGCGCACGCACACGCACGCGCACACACGCGCACACACATACACACACACACACGCACACACACACGCGCACACACACGCGCGCACACGCACGCACACACACGCACGCACACACACACGCACACACACACGCACACACACGCACACACACGCACACACACGCACACACACGCACGCACACGCACGCACACACACAGTGATGATGATTAGACGTGTATTAATTGCCCTTATAACTTTTATAACTATCCCTTTAATGTTAATAAAACACAAAGAGAAAATCACTCACTGCTCTGAGAACTTTAATCGTAGCTTTAATAAGAATCAATGTATAACTTTTAATGTACAAATGTATAACAAAGATTTTTTCTTCGGCCTAAATGTCAACAATTCTTTTTTTATTTTATATTTTGTGACCTTGTAAGGCTTTGTTTTTAAAATAGTGGTTGTAGTAGTGGTTCGGCTGTAATGCTCAGTCACGGGCAAAAACAGCAAAAAAAGACCCGTACTGAAGCGGCTGCCCCAGTAAAGAGTAGCGCCCGTCTGCTGACACACACACACACACACACTGACGGTCAAAGGCAATATGCTCAGGTCACTGGGGCAGTAGGACACACACACACACCAGATCATGGTGACTGTAAACAGGGTCACCGCGGGTCCGGAGCTCACCATGATGTCATGTGTGCAGTGTTGTGTGAAACTCATTACAAGTAACTTGAGTCACGTAATCAGATTACTTTTTCAAGAAACTAGTAAAGTAACGCATTACTTTTCAAATTTACTACTAAATATAAAATATTTTTTTTCTAATAAGTAACTCAAGTTACTTTGTTTTCCCATTTATTGACTGACTCCATGTTGAGACAAATCGAAGTTCAGAGGCATTGTGGGTAAACATGATTATTGTTATTGTAGACTAAATGTGAGCATGCATTTATTCACCCCCTCCCCCCTGAGTGTGTGTGTGTGTGTGTGTGTGTGTGTGTGTGTGTGTGTGTGTGTAATACCTGCTGCTCAGGTTTGCTGGGTCTCTGCTCGATGCTGTAGAACTTGCAGGGGTTCCACTGCACCAGTGAAGGATTCTGGGTCGGTTGTGGCCCGTTGGGAACACTGAGCTGCATTACCATAACACTGGGACCGGGAGGCGGGACCCCTACAACACATCAACACACACACGTGTCAATCACTCTGAACTCAAAATAAACTAGACAGAGTTCTGAAAACAAAACTGCTCTTAAAGTGTCCCTAGATATTACCTTCCATATAAAATACAGCTGCGAGCAGCAATTATTCGGGTTCAAGCGGTTTAAGCACTTTAAGCACATGCGTAAAAAGATGTTTTATTTAGCAAGCCTGTTACAATCTCAATAATAGATGGAAATCACCATTTACAGCCAATACAGGAAATTTACCATAGGAAATACAGTTTTTTAACAGTTAAAAGTAT
>CM040814.1:810524-823024 GCA_022829025.1 Squalius cephalus
GAGAGCTGAGAACTAAAACACATCTGGCATTAGTTCGGCTGTGTTCAAGATACTGACAGTATGAGCAGAAGAAGCTTATTACAATGGAAAAACGCCATCAAGTAACAACCAGGGTTGGTAACCCCCCCCCTGTGCTTTGTTTTGACTTTTGATTCATAGGTTTTGTCTTTAGTTTTCAACATTAGATCTATTTTGTCATTTGAAACGGCACAAATTTCTTTTTGTCAAATTATTTGATTGTAATGCATTAAGGGTTTAATCATTAAAATCATTAAATCATTATGGGTCGTGTTAGCGGCCCGTAAGTTAATAACTAATGAACTTTGCAACAGAAGTAAATCAATCAAAACTAACTTTATCTGGACAATAACTCTATTCTAGATCTGCTGTAAAGCCTAAACAATCTCTGTTACTGTAATCTCCTGTTCTCACTGTAAAGCTGCTTTGAAACAATATATATTGTTAAAAGTGCTATATAAATGAAGGAGACGCGACTTGACTAATGCATGTTTGTGCATTTGACACTTGCTGTGATATTGCGTGATACATGATATTCAGACATCAAGTAGCTGAAGTGTTGAAACAGTGTGATGTTGTGGCGTCATGGATAGATTCACTTTTATAATGGACAAAAGCACTTTTATAATGGACAGATGCACTTTTATGATGGACAGATGCACTTTTATGATGGATAGATGCACTTTTATGATGGACAGATGCACTTTTATGATGATAGATGCACTTTTATGATGGACAGATGCACTTTTATGATGATAGATGCACTTTTATGATGGACAGATGCACTTTTATGATGGACAGATGCACTTTTATGATGAATAGATGCACTTTTATGATGGATAGATGCACTTTTATGATGGACAGATGCACTTTTATGATGGACAGATGCACTTTTATGATGATAGATGCACTTTTATGATGGACAGATGCACTTTTATGATGGACAGATGCACTTTTATGATGATAGATGCACTTTTATGATGGACAGATGCACTTTTATGATGGACAGATGCACTTTTATGATGGACAGATGCACTTTTATGATGAATAGATGCACTTTTATGATGGATAGATGCACTTTTATGATGGACAGATGCACTTTTATGATGGACAGATGCACTTTTATGATGGACTGATGGATAGATGCACTTTTATGATGGACAGATGCACTTTTATGATGGACAGATGCACTTTTATGATGGACAGATGCACTTTTATGATGGACAGATGCACTTTTATGATGGACAGATGCACTTTTATGATGGATAGATGCACTTTTATGATGGATAGATGCACTTTTATGATGAATAGATGCACTTTTATGATGGATAGATGCACTTTTATGATGGATAGATGCACTTTTATGATGATAGATGCACTTTTATGATGGACAGATGCACTTTTATGATGGACAGATGCACTTTTATGATGGATAGATGCACTTTTATGATGGATAGATGCACTTTTATGATGAATAGATGCACTTTTATGATGGACAGATGCACTTTTATGATGGATAGATGCACTTTTATGATGGACAGATGCACTTTTATGATGGACAGATGCACTTTTATGATGGATAGATGCACTTTTATGATGGATAGATGCACTTTTATGATGAATAGATGCACTTTTATGATGGATAGATGCACTTTTATGATGATAGATGCACTTTTATGATGGACAGATGCACTTTTATGATGGACAGATGCACTTTTATGATGGACTGATGGACAGATGCACTTTTATGATGGACAGATGCACTTTTATGATGGATAGATGCACTTTTATGATGGATAGATGCACTTTTATGATGGACAGATGCACTTTTATGATGATAGATGCACTTTTATGATGGACAGATGCACTTGATAGATGCACTTTTATGATGGACAGATGCACTTTTATGATGGACAGATGCACTTTTATGATGGACTGATGGACAGATGCACTTTTATGATGGACAGATGCACTTTTATGATGGATAGATGCACTTTTATGATGATAGATGCACTTTTATGATGGATAGATGCACTTTTATGATGATAGATGCACTTTTATGATGGACAGATGCACTTTTATGATGGACAGATGCACTTTTATGATGGACTGATGGACAGATGCACTTTTATGATGGACTGATGGACAGATGCACTTTTATGATGGACAGATGCACTTTTATGATGGACAGATGGACTTTTATGATGGACAGATGCACTTTTATGATGGACAGATGCACTTTTATGATGGATAGATGCACTTTTATGATGGACAGATGCACTTTTATGATGGATAGATGCACTTTTATGATGGATAGATGCACTTTTATGATGGACAGATGCACTTGATAGATGCACTTTTATGATGGACAGATGCACTTTTATGGACTTCAAAGCAGAAACAGCCATTCACTGCCATTATAAAGCTTGGAAGAGCCAGGACATTTTTTTATATAATTTTGATTGTATTCGTCTGTAGAAGTTGAGGGTGAGTAAATCATGGGATCATTTTTATTTTTGGGTGAACTATCCCTTTAAGTGGTGTAAGTGTTGAAACAGTGTGTTAACGTGGCGTCCTCACCTGAGGCAGCATGTGATTGTGAGCGCTGATGGTGTGTGTGTGTGTGTGCGACGGAGTGGGCAGCAGCGGTGGAGGGTTCGGTGGGCCGGTGCTCTGAGACCCGGCGGGGGGGCAGTTCGTGGGACACGGCAGGAGACCTCGACCCGGCTGGGGTGTTTGTGATGGGGCACACAGATCCGGAGACACCATGGGAAGACCTGAGGACACACGAGCGTCAATGTGTGTGTGAGAGGGAGACAGGGTATACAAGTATTAGGACAAGATTCACATGCACGACTAATCGAAAGAACACCATCATAATTCAAATGCTTTAAAGCTAAATATCATCCCTAAAAATCTAAAAATGTTCGACCAAGGGAAAATTTGGCTCGAGGTCATGGTGCAAAGGACCCTAGATTGATTTTACTCTGAACCATCCCTTTAATGATTGGATAACACATACATCATAATGGCTTGTGCAGTGGCTGGGATATACATAAACCTACCAACGTCCGTTGCCATGATTTTTGGAATGACTAGCTTATCGCGAGCGGAAAAAATGAATGAGTCGCATAACATCGGTTAATGGAAACGCCGTCATTTCGCAATAGGTTTTTGTCGACAAGTTTTGCGCAAATCTGTAATGGAAACGCGCCTACTGTTAATGCTAAGCTGAAGCGTCACCTGTGCGCGAGCCCCTGGCGCTGCCCAGACTGTCTCCGCGTGTGAGGATGGAGATGCCGCTGAAGCTGCTGGCTTTGGTGACCGGAGGCCTGAGCGTTCGGCTGGAGCTGTCCGAGTCTGTGCTGCTCCAGGGCCGGGGATCCAGGCTCTTCACGTCACTGTCGGTGCTGCTCTGACGACTGCTGGACGCCCGGCTCGAGCTCTCCCGGTTCCCCCTGCGGACGGGACGAGAATCAGACAAACAGAGCTCTGTGAACACACACACACACACACATGCAGATCCATCACAGGAGCTCTACACACACAGATATCTCACAGTTGCAAGATATCAGACACGAACGGGATAAAAGTGCACGGATACCCGAACATTAAGACTCACAAACATACATCAGACACACACACACACACACACACACACAGATCCATCACAGGAGCTCTACACACACACACACTCAGTTCCTAGATATCAGACACGAACAGGATAAAAGTGCACGGATACCCGAACATAAAGACTCACAAAGACAAACATACATCAGACAAGGGCTGCAACGTACGGCCAAATCCCCCACTCTCACATTAAAGGATTAGTTCACTTCAGAATTAACATTTCCTGATAATTTACTCTCCCACACGTCATCCAAGATGTTCATGTCTTTCATTCTTCAGTGGAACAGAAGTGAAGGTTTTTGAGGAAAACACTCCAGGATGTTCCTCCATATAGTGTCTTCAATGGGGTCCAACGGGTCGAAGGTCCAGATGTGAGTTTCAGTGCAGCTTCAAAGTCTCGACACGATCCAGCCGAGGAATAAGAGTCTTATCTAGACACACCAGCGGACATTTATAACAAAATAAATATTTATATACTTTTAACCACGAATGCTGGTCTTGCACTAGCTGTGATGCGACACACATTACGTAATCACGCTGAAAGGTCAAGCGTGATGTAGGTGTAAGAACAGACCTAGTGTTTACAAAGCCAACGTGCAAAGACTAAGTCAAACTCCATTTACAAAAAAAGAAAAGTTAAAACAATGATCTCGGACGATTTTGAAGTCGGAGGAGAAAATGAGATTGAGTTTTTCGCCCTTCCCTACATTTCTGACCCGGAACACGCGTGACCTTTCAGCCTGATTACGTAATGTGTGTCGCATCACAGCTAGTGCAAGACCAGCATTTGTGGATAAAAGTATATAAATGTTTATTTTGTTATAAATGTCCGCTGGTTTGTCTAGATGAGACTCTTATTCCTCGGCTGGATCGAGTCGAGACTTTAAAGCTGCACTGAAACTCACATCTGGACCTTCGACCCGTTGGACCCCATTGAAGACACTATATGGAGAAACATCCTGGAGTGTTTTCCTCAAAAACCTTCATTTCTTTTCCACTGAAGAAAGAAACACATGAACATCTTGGATGACGAGTGGGAGAGTAAATTATCAGGAAATGTTAATTCTGAAGTGAACTACTCCTTCAATGCAACAATACAGCAGTGATACTCATGCAGGGATGCAAGATTAAATGCATGTTTGAAAACATCCTCAGACCTTCTCAATTCATATTTATGTTAATGCAAGTTATGAGTTTTATTTACCGTGCAGCCCTATGATAGACATGAACACACACACACACATCACGGTGTTAAACCAATGCACACACACTCAGATCAAGAGCAGCTGTCGAGGAACCAATCATCAATCAATCATCTGTGTATTTAACAGCTAAAAGACACTAAAAACAGTTCCAGAGATCAATAAATGTTTGTTAAATTACACTGATCAGCGCTCAGAAAGCCCTCGTCTATCTGTGAGACTTTCATCGCGTTTCATGTGCAATTTTCCAAAACTGTCTTCAGAGACGTAATGTGACGTGATGCACCAGACTAAACTCAAATACTCCGTGAGGAAAAGGGCTTATTAATATCAGATGATTAAAATAACTGATCTGTAAAACACGATCTGCTGATGCCAGATGAACTGGGACTGCAGCTGACATTTACGTTCCAGAACATAATCATAATCATTATCATAATCAGATATTTAACAGAGATATTAAACTGAGATTATCACACGGCTCTGTGGAATACTTGATTCTGATTGGTCAATCGCGCCATCCAGCGGTTCGTTATCCCGATAAAAGCTGATAACACAGACTCATCCCGGGAGCGGTTATCGAAGTCGGCGCTTTACGCTTGCTAGGAACAGTTTTTCCTCATGGAAGTTAACTAATATTAACATATAAAACCTTATTGTGAACTCTATAGGCTAATTATAGGTCTGTAAACATTCGGGATATAATTCGCCTATAGAACAAAAACTACTAGGAACAAGTTTTCCCAATTATAATTATTCAAATGATCTTTAAATTATGATGGTATTATATATTATAATCTAAAAGCTCCGATATACTTCCAGCGAAATCGAAGAGCGATCTAATGCGACGTCATTTTGGACAAAATCAGGCCAAAACGAAGTTAATTTTCGGGTGTTTGAAACAGCTTGAGCTCCTATTGGTCCGTTGTGGTGATGATGTAATAGGTGGGAGTGTCTCTGAGGCTCCGCCTTCTTTGAGGTGTAAATCTTCTCCGGTTCATTTCTTCAGTCCGTCGAGTGAAAACATGAACAAACCGGAGAGACGCTTTAGAGTAGAAACTGAAGCTGTAACTCTAATCGAAAGTGACGATGACACCGTTCATCATGTTTAATACTGTAAAGCTGATGCGTTAAAGCGATCTATTATATAAAGTGGGCAGGGCTCGACATTAAGCCTTTTCATGTGCTTGTCCTTTGGACAAGTAAATCTGTCATTCACTTGTCCGAGTAAAAAAGTTGCTTGTCCGGAATTTGTGTGCGTGTGTGTGTGTGTGTGTGTGTTGTAAATATAATTTATTCTGAAGAAATATTCTCATCTGTGTTCAATCAGCTCTGATATATTTAAATCTGCATATTGTCATATCTGCACCTTTAAAGAGCATTTCCCCCCCTAATCTTATTAAATGTATGCTTCATCTTTCGTTTTAAATTTGATCAATAACTTAAATTAGAATAGTTTAAGATAATATAGGGTTGTTGTTACCCTAAGTAGGGCTGATCAAATTAAATCATTTACACTGAAAATTTACAACTGCATTAAATAATGTTATGAGATTGTTTTAAATATTTTTGAATATACAAATAAGAAACGCTGGAAAGAATGATACTTTTAAACATGAAAAGTAAACCGCCAGTAGGAGGCGGCAGGCGACCGTCTTAATGAGCGAGTCATTGAGTCATTCTTTCAAATGATTCGTTCAAACAACTGATTCATTCAAGAATGAGACGGATGTTTATGAATGGGTCATTGAATCTTTGACTCGACCAATTCGTTCAAAACGCTCAATCATTCAGTAATGAAACACGGTTGAGTGTTGCTGTGAGATGCGTTATGGTTCTGCTGTGATCTTTGTTTGGAACTATTCATACTCTGCACGTGACGTAACAAGTACTGGCTGGCGGGCAAGAACGTCGTTCTCCAGCAACGAAACCCAGTAAACTAATCAAGGATCTTGCCAGGACGTCGCCAGTTTTACTATACAAAAGTTGGTGTTTTGAGGTGTACACAACATGCCAGATAGTTGTGCGATTGGATGCACTAACCGCAGATGAGATAAGCACCCTCCACAGTATACACACGCCTGTGCAGTGACCATTCCATCACTCCATCAAAGGTCATTTCAACATTTGTTTGAATACAATGGGTGTATGATCATGTAATCGTGTCTTTAAGTTACCCTGTAGTTTCGTCAATCAACGCCACCAGCTGGTTCGGCGAGTCAGCTGTTTGTGTTATGAGTCTAAGCTAGGCTGTACGTTCACACCGCCGCCAGCGATTGCGGCAAAATTCATTGACAATGAATGACTTCCGGGCACTTTGACGCTCTCGCCGGTGGCGGTGTGACCTATGGTGTGAACGCACAGTAACAGCTGTCATCTTTTGCTAACAACAACAAAAGTGTGTGATGCAGTAGGTTGTTTTGAGGTTTGTGATATCTATGGTTTTCAATGAGAACCAGAGATGACTCAACAGTAGAGCTAGATTATTTACGGAGGAATTATTACTGCTCGATTATCTTAAAAACCCTTGTCTGCTTTACACAATTTACCTACCTTGGAGTTAATCCTAGTCCATAGTTATGCAGCTAGCTATAACAGACTTGATAGCAACTAGAAAGACCTGGAACTACAGGACTCTACGTTGAAAATACCCATTTGTTGCCCGCCAGGTATCCGTGGTAGTCACGTGACTGCAAAGTATGAATTTTCACGGCTGAAACAGAACCTTAACGCAGTCTCATTTTAGTGATCCCCTAGTTATTTTTTTGTTATTGACGTTTAATCAGGCTACTTGTCATTCTCTTTTACTTGTCCCTTCAAAAAATCCACTTGTCCCAGACAAGCAGACAAGCGTTAATGTCGAGCCCTGAGTGGGATATGCATAAGCGTGTCGAATTGCTGATGCTTTGATCAGATGCTTTCTGAACTGCTGTTTTCTCACCGCGGCCATTTTTGTTGTGTGTTTATTTTGTTATTGAGAGGAAAGTGCGCATATTATGCAGTATATTATGTAAATATTTACATATTCATCTAAATGTGGACGGCGTCTGGATGTTTGCTAACAGTATTTAATTCCTCACGTATTTGAAACTTCTTTTTACCCCTAAACGAAGTGTGTGTGTGTGTGTCTAATTATTGTAGAAGCTATTTTAAGCTGCAGACCAACAGAGAGACACAACGCTCTGTTCATCCATGACATCTGCTTTCTTCCGAACAAACGCTCCCGTAATCATGAGGTCGGGAATATGACGCATTCCACACCGATGCAGGAACACACTCCAGAAATGCGACACTGGCATTAATGCGCTGTATGAGCAAACACACATTCACGTTGTAGTACGGCAAGCAACCAACAGATGTCCTGTTTCGTAACCATAGCGACTGGCAGGGCTGGGCGGCATTATGGGATATAGAGACTGACGGCAGGTTCACATGTGGAAGTGATGAAGACGTACGTAATAATGTGAAAATGTAGAGCGAGACGTGCCAGAAAAGAAGTTATAAAGGATGCAAAATTAAGCACAAATTTACTGTGTACTTCAGTGTTTTAAGTGTATGTAATTAAATAAATTGTATCAATATATATAAAATTTTATATAAGAGTTTATTAGTTATAGATTATTAGTAAAATGTTTTAGATTTATTATTATTTTTATTATATATATATATATATATATATATAATTAAAATCATTAATTTATAAAATGTATGTATGATTAATTAAATTATATTAATATAATGTATTAAAAATAATATAATGATCTAAAATTCTAGATGATTAAATGTCTCTATTATTGCTATGATTTATATTACATATTAAGTACATTAACACACACATTCTTTTTTTTAAATTGCTGTATGGTGATATATAACATTACCTGATAAAAATGTTTACATCATGACATGTTACTTTGATCACACACACTCCCACACACTCTCACACACACACTCTCACACACACACTCTCTCACACACACTCTCTCACACACACTCACTCACGCACTCACTCACTCACTCACACGCACACTCTCACACGCACACTCTCACTCACTCACTCACACGCACACTCTCACACGCACACTCTCACACGCACTCACTCACTCACTCACTCACTCACTCACTCACTCACTCACTCACTCACTCACTCACTCACTCACTCACTCACTCACTCACTCACTCACTCACTCACTCACTCACTCACTCACTCACTCACTCACTCACTCACTCACTCACTCACTCACACGCACACTCACACGCACACTCTCACACGCACTCACTCACTCACTCACTCACACACTCTCACACACACTCACTCACGCACTCACTCACTCACTCACACTCTCACACGCACACTCTCACTCACTCACTCACACGCACACTCTCACACGCACTCACTCACTCACTCACTCACACACTCTCACACACACTCACTCACTCACTCACACGCACACTCTCACACGCACTCACTCACTCACTCACACACTCTCACACACACTCACTCACGCACTCACTCACGCACTCACTCACGCACTCACGCACTCACACACTCTCACACGCACACTCTCACACGCACTCACTCACTCACTCACTCACTCACTCACTCACTCACTCACTCACTCACACGCACACTCACACGCACACTCTCACACACTCACTCACACACTCTCACACACACTCACTCACGCACTCACTCACACACTCTCACACACACTCACTCACGCACTCACTCACTCACTCACACTCTCACACGCACACTCTCACTCACTCACTCACACGCACACTCTCACACGCACTCACTCACTCACTCACTCACACACTCTCACACACACTCACTCACGCACTCACTCACTCACTCACTCACACTCTCACACGCACACTCTCACTCACTCACTCACACGCACACTCTCACACGCACTCACTCACTCACTCACTCACACACTCTCACACACACTCACTCACTCACTCACACGCACACTCTCACACGCACTCACTCACTCACTCACACACTCTCACACACACTCACTCACGCACTCACACACTCTCACACGCACACTCTCACACGCACTCACTCACTCACTCACTCACTCACTCACTCACTCACTCACTCACTCACTCACTCACTCACTCACTCACTCACTCACTCACTCACTCACTCACTCACACGCACACTCACACGCACTCACTCACTCACTCACTCACACACTCTCACACACACTCACTCACGCACTCACTCACTCACTCACACTCTCACACGCACACTCTCACTCACTCACTCACACGCACACTCTCACACGCACACTCACTCACTCACTCACGCTCACACGCACACTCTCACTCACTCACTCACTCACACACTCTCACACGCACACTCTCACTCACTCACTCACACGCACACTCTCACTCGCACACTCACTCACTCACGCTCACACGCACACTCTCACTCACTCACTCACTCACTCACACACTCTCACACGCACACTCTCACTCACTCACTCACACGCACACTCTCACACGCACTCACTCACTCACTCACTCACACACTCTCACACACACTCACTCACTCACTCACACGCACACTCTCACACGCACTCACTCACTCACTCACTCACACACTCTCACACACACTCACTCACGCACTCACTCACGCACTCACTCACTCACGCACTCACACACTCTCACACGCACACTCTCACTCACTCACTCACACGCACACTCTCACACGCACACTCTCACTCGCACACTCACTCACTCACTCACTCTCACACGCACACTCTCACTCACTCACTCACTCACACACTCTCACACGCACACTCTCACTCACTCACTCACTCACTCACTCACACACTCACTCACTCACTCACTCACACACTCACTCACTCACTCACTCACTCACTCACTCACACGCACACTCTCACACGCACTCACTCACTCACTCACTCTCACACGCACACTCTCACTCACTCACTCACACGCACACTCTCACACGCACTCACTCACTCACACACTCTCACACACACTCACTCACGCACTCGCACACTCTCACACGCACACTCTCTCACTCACTCACACGCACACTCTCACACGCACTCACTCACTCACTCACTCACTCTCACACACACTCACTCACGCACTCACTCACTCACTCACTCACTCACTCACTCACTCACTCACTCACTCACTCACTCACTCACTCACTCACTCACACGCACACTCTCACACGCACTCACTCACTCACTCACTCACTCACTCACTCACTCACTCACTCACTCTCACACACACTCACTCACGCACTCACTCACTCACTCACACACTCTCACACGCACACTCTCACTCACTCACTCACACGCACACTCACACGCACTCACTCACTCACTCACTCACTCACACACTCTCACACACACTCACTCACTCACTCACTCACACGCACACTCTCACACGCACTCACTCACTCACTCACTCACTCACACACTCTCACACACACTCACTCACGCACTCACTCACTCACACTCTCTCACACACACTCACTCACTCACACGCACACTCTCACACGCACTCACTCACTCACTCACTCACACACTCTCACACACACTCACTCACGCACTCACTCACTCACTCACACACTCTCACACGCACACTCTCACTCACTCACACGCACACTCTCACACGCACTCACTCACTCACTCACTCACTCACTCACTCACTCACTCACTCACTCACTCACTCACTCACTCACTCACTCACTCTCACACACACTCACTCACGCACTCACTCACTCACTCACACACTCTCACACGCACACTCTCACTCACTCACTCGCACTCTCACACGCACTCACTCACTCACTCACACACTCTCACACACACGCACTCACTCACTCACGCACTCACTCACTCACTCACACACTCTCACACACACTCACTCACTCACTCACTCACTCACTCACTCACTCACTCACTCACTCACTCACTCACTCACTCACACGCACACTCTCACACACTCTCACACGCACACTCTCACTCACTCACTCACGCACTCACTCACTCACTCACTCACTCACTCACTCACTCACTCACTCACTCACTCACTCACTCACTCACTCACTCACTCACTCACTCACTCACTCACTCACTCACTCACTCACTCACTCACTCACTCACTCACTCACTCACACGCACTCACACACTCTCACACGCACACTCTCACACGCACACTCTCACTCACTCACTCACACGCACACTCTCACACACTCTCACACGCACACTCTCACTCACTCACTCACTCACTCACGCGCACTCACACACTCACTCACTCACACGCACACTCTCACACACTCTCACACGCACACTCTCACTCACTCTCACACGCACACTCTCACTCACTCTCACTCACTCACACGCACACTCTCACACGCACACTCTCACTCACTCACTCACTCACTCACACGCACACTCTCACACACTCTCACACGCAGACTCTCACTCACTCACTCACTCACTCACTCACTCACGCGCACTCACACACTCTCACACACTCTCACACGCACACTCTCACACGCACACTCTCACTCACTCACTCACACGCACACTCTCACACACTCTCACACGCACACTCTCACTCACTCACTCACTCACGCGCACTCACACACTCACT
>CM040814.1:828024-895524 GCA_022829025.1 Squalius cephalus
ATCCACGGCGAGGAACGAGCAGAACAGAGTGAACGTTTTTCAGTTAATTCCTACTTCCATAGGAATTAATTTGAAACGCTCGCTCAACCACTATCAATGTCAGTGTGGACGAACATATTTTACTTTCGTTTTTAAGTTGGCGATTCAAAAGCCCCCAGCGGTGTCACACGTCGATTAACCGGTGGTAAAATATTCTCACCGTCACATACCTAGTATATTTTTAAGTAGATACAATAGGCCTACCTGATTTTGAACACAAGAGGGCAGTATAGCCCTATGTATGACTTGACTTTTATGGGACTAAATAGTACAATTACTATTTTTAAACTTATAAATATTTATTAAATTGAAAAAAAAAAGAATAAAACGGGTTTAGTTGTGATATTTTTATACTTTTATATAGAAATAAATGGTGTTTAATTACATTTTTAGAAGATGAGGCTTTAAGTGTTACTTTACTTTAGTCCCTCACTATAGCAAAACCGTTTGAGATGTTTAATATCCGTTCACAATTTAGCATCTTTAATGTATCTTTATCATTTTGAAAAAGTTTGGTGTGAATAAAATAAACCAGTTAGGAAGAGTAGCTAAAAACTCAGAGTCTGAAATATCCAAAAAATCCACATTCAAACCAAAATATCTGACTTCCTTTTGCTCTGAGCTAATAACTGTAAATTAGAAAGTTGTCCGGCTCGGTGAGACCAATATATGTACTGATTTTTGTAACTGTTGGTAAAACTAACCCACCCACTTTTGTCAAACGCATGTTGAAAGTGACACACTTCCTGCTGCCAGTTGGTGGCGCTATAACTTTGACTCACGATAGTTACATCCATCTGATCTGCCTCTTACCACGAACACACTGCTAAAGTTTCATCAAGATCAGTTAATGTATGCAGAAGTTATAACACTTCGTCTCCTCTCTTTTCTCGCCATAAATTTGTTTCCTCGCCACGGCCAAACCGTTCGAGATATCAAAAATCCGTCCGCAATTTAGCATTCTCAATGTCTTGACTTCATGCTGACTGAGTTTGGAGGTGATTGAATGAATTCTCTAGGAGGAGTACATCACATTCCACAGCAAGCGTTTTCCAAACAACCCATAATAGCCGACTTCCTGTTGGGCTGGCGTGAAACTTGACAGAGGGAAAGTTGTTCAGCCCGATGAAATCTATATGTGTACCGAGTTTCATATTAATTCATGCAAGCGTGTTTGATATATGGACCAAGTTTTCAGACCCTGTTCAAGAGGGCGCTGTTGAGCCCCCCTGCCACGCCCGTTTCTGAAACTTTTCACATGTCTACTGGCTAATAAGTGTTATGTGTCTGTCGAGTTTCTTCCAATTTCAAGCATGCTAAGAGTTTCAAACGCATCCGAAAAGAATATTAAAATTTGATGCGTTGCCACGGCAACAGTATCTAAGATATCAATAATCCTTTCACAGGTCTACATCTGCCGTGTGTTTACATTATACACATAAAGTTTGAAGCAAATCGGGTAAAAGTAAGAGGGTGACTTCAAAGCATTTTGAAAGTGACACACTTCCTGCTGCCAGTTGGTGGCGCTATAACTTTGACTCACAATAGTCACATCCATGTGATCGGCCTCTTACAACGAATACACTGCTGAAGTTTCATCAAGATCAGTCAATGTATGCAGAAGTTATAACACACTTCCTGTGTCCCATTATTCGCCATAAATTAGTTTCCTCGCCACGGCCAAACCGTTCGAGATATCAAAAATCTGTTCGCAAGAATTCATCCTCAATGTCTTGACTTTATTCTCACCGAGTTTGGTGGCGATCGGATGAAATCCCTAGGAGGAGTATTTCACATTCCATTGTATGCGTTTTCCAAACAACGTATAATAACCGACTTCCTGTTGGGCTTTTGTAAAACTTAGAGCACGAAAGTTGTTCGGCCCGATGAGATCTATATGTGTACTGAGTTTCATATTATTACATGCAAGCGTGTTTGATTTATGGACCAAGTTTTCGGACCCCATTCCAGGGGGCGCCGTCGAGCCCCCCTGCCACGCCCCGGTACCAGCTTCAGCCCGGCCCTGATGGCCGCGGGTTCTGACGTGTGTGCAAAATTTCAAGAGTTTTTGAGCATGTTAAGGGCCCCAAAAGTGTCAAAAAGGCAAAAAAAAAAATAATGAAAAAAAAAAAAAAAAAAAATCCTTACGGAAACAATAGGGCCTTCGCCCTTTCAGGGCTTGGGCCCTAATAATTCACTCATATTCCGGGAGGAGTATGAGTGTGGCCCAATATACATTGATTAAAAGTATTGTAAAAATTGTGGAAACAAATGGATCATAATTACATAAATCTTACTTGGTACAATAACATTCCTAAAAAAAAAAAAAAAATTAAGTAATTATGTTAATATAAAAATATTATGTAAAAAAATAAATAATATAAAAAAATATATATTATAAAAATATATTACAATGAAAAAAAAAAATTAAGTAAATATGTTAATATAAAAATATTATGTAAAAAAATAAATAATCTAAAAAATATATATATTATAAAAATATATTACATTGATTTGACTGAAATAAAGTGAAGAGCATGAGTGTGACCCTGAAGTGAGTTCAGCACAGCACGTGTTCCTGAAACACGCTCGAGTTAGCGCTTACTTCTCGTGCAAAGATGCGATCCCTGACGCGCTGGTACTCTTCCTCTCGCTCCTCGATGGATTTACTGCGACGACCGTCCTGAAGCGGCACACGGATCTGAGCGAAGGAGAGAACAGGGGATTCAGAAGCACCACAGGCACACGACGACAGAGCAACACAAGAGCAGAACACAAACCTGATTATCATCCTTATCCATGCTAGCGTCGTCTCGCTTCAGGATGAACTTCTTCTGGAAGTCCATGGTGCGCTCGTCTTTAATGTGCTCGGAGAACCTCTGCTCAGGACTGAAACACACACAGATGTGGCGAGAAGACACGATCAGGGGCCGGTTGCATAAACCGATAAGACTCGTTAGAGTTAGACATCACATTTTTTGTTCATTTGCATTGAAGCAATAGCGAAGATTAAAAAGCATTTGGTGAACAGAAAAGACACTATTTTCCAACATCCTACATTTTTTGATGTTCTTTGTACTGTATTGATCCGTCCACCTAAAACACATTTATGATGAAGAGGATGAAAGAGGAAGAAGGAGATGCTGGATGACAGGATTTTGTTTGAATAAGAAATGAATGTATGAAATCCAAATTTTATAGGCTACTAAAAATATTAAAAATAGTTATAAATATGTATATATATATATATATATATATATATATATATATATATATATATATAGGCTATATAAACTATGACGTAGGTAATCTGGTTAATTTCTTTTCTTTTCTTATTTTTTTGGCTAGTTTTGTTCTGAATGGCCGATAACTTAATTTAGTAGCCAAATTGGCCGGCGAGTGAAAAAGTTAATTTCAAACCCTGGTTCCGATCATTCCCGTCGGATCAGAGCGAATCTTACATGCGAGTGTTGCTGGTCTTGTTGATGATGACCGCTTTGCCCGTTTGGTCCACGTTGTGATCCATGCCGAAATAGGCAGCGACTCGATGCAGCAGCATGCGATGATATGAGGTCATTTGAGGGAACTTCTTATACTGATTACTGAAAATATAGATGCAAAAACATCCTTAGTACAAAGAAAATACAATGCATTTACCACAGCACCAACACCATTCTGTAATATACTGAGTCATGTTTAGAGTAAAACAACTATATTACTGCAATGCTCTCAAACCACCAAAAGGGGGCGACAAATATCAACTACGCAAGTATAAAACACCAACATTTACTATGGAAGGAGAGAAACATGAACATGTATGTATGTGTGTGTGTGTGTATGCATGTACTGTGTATGCATGTATGTGTGTGTATGCACGTGTGTGTGTATGTATGTATGCATGTACTGTGTGTGTGTGTGTGTGTGTGTATGTATGTATGCATGCATGCATGTATGTACTGTGTATGCACGTGTGTGTGTATGTATGCATGTACTGTGTATGCACGTGTGTGTGTGTGTGTGTGTGTGTGTGTGTGTATGTATGCATGTACTGTGTATGCACGTGTGTGTGTGTATGTATGCATGCATGCATGTACTGTGTATGCATGTATGTGTGTGTGTGTGTGTGTGTGTGTGTGTGTGTGTATGCATGCATGTACTGTGTATGCATGTATGTGTGTATGTATGTATGTATGCATGCATGTATGTACTGTGTATGCACGTGTGTGTGTGTATGTATGCATGTACTGTGTATGCACATGTGTGTGTGTGTGTGTATGTATGCATGTACTGTGTATGCACGTGTGTGTATGTATGCATGCATGCATGTACTGTGTATGCATGTATGTGTGTGTGTGTGTGTGTATGCATGCACTGTGTATGCATGTATGTGTGTATGTATGTATGCATGCATGTATGTATGTGTGTGTGTATGTATGTATGTACTGTGTATGCATGTATGTGTGTGTGTATGTATGCATGTACTGTGTATGCACGTGTGTGTATGCATGCATGCACTGCGTATGCATGTACGTGTGTGTGTGTGTGTGTGTGTGTGTGTGTGTGTGTGTGTGTGTGTGTGTGTATGCATGCATGCACTGTGTATGCATGTGTGTGTGTGCATGTATGCATGTACTGTGTATGCACGTGTGTGTATGTATGTATGCATGCATGTACTGTGTATGCACGTGTGTGTGTGTGTGTATGTATGGACTGTGTATGCATGTATGTACTGTGTATGCATGTGCGCGCGTGTGTATTTATATATTTATATTTAATAAATATTAAATATATATACATAGACTTACTTCTCATCATTTATGAACTCCAGTATATCCTGTTCCAGCTTAAGCAGCATCATTCTGTCTCTAAAAGAGTTTAAAAAAAAATTTAGACATAAAACTGATCCAGAAAAACAAAAAAACAAATCAAATGGAGGCCGACGCTGCGTTCAAATTCATATACTTCACTATGTGCTTTGCTGGTGAAGTATACAAATGTAAATACAAACTTTTGAATATGCAACATTAACACATATAACGGGTCATAGAATTAAAACTAATCTAGATGCTACTGACCCCTTAATCACTTAATACTCATGCAAACATTAGCAAATAATATCAGTCATTACCTAAAAATGCATAAATAACTCACATTTCGGTTCATACACTGAAAATCCAAACATATTTACAACAATTTTTATTAATGAAAACGAAGCTTTTTGAAAACGCTCTCCAAAGTGGATAAATTGGAAAGCGCTGGTTTCATGTTGTAGTGTGGACTGTGAAAATGGAGGTATTTAAAAACGATGGCGTAAGTTTAGTCATGTGACGCATATTGTACCAATAGATACTCATGTTTATAACGGTAATGTGCCTGTTGTGTCCGGTTCACTTTCACACTGTTGCTAAAGATATGTCCTTCACACACTCTTCATATCACAGTCCTGCAAAGATGACAGAATTTACTCACATTTGCTAAACATGAGAGCAGTCGTGTTTCAGACCAGACGTGAGAGAGAGCGACCTGGACGATCAGTGAATGCTGAGATATTCTGCTAAATAAAACTATTGAATTGCGTGATAACTTTTCCGTCTGTATCATCTCAGTGAGCTTTTACGCATGCGCAGTTATAAGGAGAATTTAGTGTTTTCAGGCGTTTTCCAAAAGTTTCTCATCCACACTGAAACGCCTGAAAACGCTAGTGTGGACAGAGAGCGTTTTTAAGCAAAAATGCCATTTCCAAATGTATCCGGATTGATGTAGACGTAGCCTGAGGCGGACAAAGGAAACCCCGAGTGTAACCAGAGACGAGGGCTGAGGATGAGTGTGAGACGCTGGCGAGTCTGATGTCACTGTTGTGTCTAGAGCGAGGCCTGTGTACCTGGGGTTGTTTTTCAGTGTGTTCACCAGGAACTCGTGCACATCAATCCCTGTGGAATCAGTGTATTCCTGACTGGAGTCTGGAAGAGAACGGGAAACATCAGATTAATGTGAATGTCACCACTAAAACATGAAGGCTCAATCACTGAAGCAGCTCATCTAGTTAAACAGAATTATTACAGAACTCTTTTTTATCGTATTATAATATTTCGATGTATCATGACTGCACATATTGTATTATATCGTGAGGCAGTGTTACCCAGAACTAGTTTTAGCTAGCGGTCGACCGATATATCGGGTGATATTTGGTATTTTTGAATCATCGGTTCTTTTTGTTTGGCTGATAAGTGTTAAGAGCGGATTTGGTTGCACTTTACAGGTGAAACTTGAAATATTTGAAAACCCCAAATTCAAAATCTCAGAAATTTTGAAAGTGTTCATAAGCTGTAAGCCATAATCATCATAATTATAACAAATAAAGGCTTGAAATATCTCACTTTGCATGTAACGAGTCTATGTAATATAATAGTTTCACCTTTTAACCCTCTGGGGTCTAAGGTGTTTTTGGGGTCCTTGAGATGTTCTGACATGCCCTGACATTTTTGCTTTTTTCAGTTGCTTATAAACATATTAATGGCAAAAAAAAAATTACACACTATTTAGCACAAACAGGACTACCATGAAATGTGAGCAACAAGAATGTACATGTCTGCATTTTTGAGAGAATAATGTTTATGCGTGGTTATTGAAAAAACTAAAAACTAAAGTTTCTGAAATAAGGCCATAAAACACATTCTAAATATGTGCCAATAAGACTTTTGTCTAATGGATGTCATCGCCTAGTGTTTTTTCTTCAAAATAAAGTGAAAATCACCCTGCCTTATCATTCACATAACACAATACATTGTTTTGATTTTTGCAAAGCACTTTCTGTTTGGAAAGGCAATATGCGGAGTGGGCGTCTACGGTCATGCATATGTAGTGGTTCACACCTGAGGAGACAATGGGGCCCGCATACTTAATTAGCCATTCATTCAGGTGAGTCACTGAGCCACAAGAATGCAAGAGCAACAGTTGGAAGCATCTCAATTCTTTTTTATTTTTCCTCATATTGTGCTTGCAATTTGGCCTATAATATCCAAGGAAAACTAGTAATTGTGCAGTTAATTCTCATACTGTATTTTCAGTTTTGGAATATTTATGCTCTCCCCAAATTTGTCAATAATAAAACACAATAAAAGTTATTTAAAGAAAAGGCTTATATTTACCTTTTAATAGTTTGTTTACATCTACCTTGTAAATATATTTTTTTATTAAAAAGGTTACAATTACAACAACAATTCAAGTGTAATCTTTCTTTGTAAAAACTAAAGTATACATTTTATCATACATATTTCAAAGTTAAGGATTTGATTGATTATTTGATAACTTTATTTTTGACAAAACATATTATATTTAACATAAGCAAATATTGGCAAACAAAAGCTTATTTGAGGTGGCAGATATTTTACATTAAAAATGTATAATCTATCCAAAACTAATCAACGAAATGTTGTCTTTCATATGTCTGTAACATAGGTCTTTCATTTTTATTATAAGAAATATAAATGTTAATTTGCAGTTTAAATCCAGGAAATTTGTTAATGAAAAAATTATTAAAAGTAAGATACAATTGATACAAAACGAAATTCGTTTTAAAGAAAGGATTTGTACTTTCTGTTTTGAGGTCTCTGTGAAAGTTTGAAAGTCTTTTAGTGATTTTTTTAGAGCGCTCGCGTCCATAATGGAGAACTGTCACGTAATATTGTTTTTTCCTCATAAATGCGAACACGAAAAATAAAAGACAAAAGACTTTTAAGTAAAACTTACTCCGAAATTGTGTTCTCGGCGGAATTCGCTCTTCAAAATGCTGCCGTTCGCCGTCTGAGTTACAATCGTCCTCTGAGGAAAAGGTGCATTCTTCCTCGCTGTCCAGAATCATCTGAAGGGCATCTTTATTACCGGAGAAGCGTTTCATACTCAAAACGCGATGAACTATCAGTAAGTCTGATGAAGAAACTTTTTATGGCATTGATCGAGGGGCGTATGCGATGCATACTAGATCATCTAACTATTTACATGTGAATCGCGCCGGGGGCGGGGCGGCCTCAGCACATTATAGAGATAATGAAGCAGAAGGAAAAACGGTACCTCTCCTTGCTTTCAAACGGATTACATGAGTTGAAAACATTTGTTTTTTATATAAATTACTTCATTTAAAAGAGGAGATTTAAAGCTTCATAAAGACATATCTCACGTGCCTGTGTGAGAAGTATTCGCTGAGTTATGATTCATTTTCGGACGCGTTTCAGAATGGACTACACGGACAGAGAGAAGGCAGAACTCGCTTCGTGTTTATTTTTCTTTATTTGTCGAAAAGCACAACACTATGTTTTTATTGTGAGTATACACAAAAATAATACACATTTAACAGAATCGATTGATGTATGAAACTTGTTTTGTAAAATCAAAGTCAAAAGAGTATTTTGGGTCTCAATTCAACTCATAAGGAAAAAAGCGAGCAGATCACGCCGGCGTGATCTCCGACCTCTGAGGGTTAAGTTGAATTACTGAAATAAATGAACTTTTGCACGATATTCTGATTTTTACCGCAGACTTTTATTTTCGCTGAGAATGTGCATCGTTGATTGTTTTTCCATTTTTATTTATGCTCTATTGATAATACAATATGATTACAGAATCAAGGAGTTTCTCTAAAATATAAATTTCTTTATTTTACTGATTTATTTTTTATCAAGTTCAAATTAGTTTATGCATCTTGATATTTTGCAATAATTTAGTATTAAGTAAAACCAATTATATATATATACATACATACACACACACACACAAACATTTAAATTAATATTTATAAAAATGTATATTTTATTTGCAGAATTGTTCTGCATGTTATTTATATCTTTAGATTGAATAGTGAGAGCAGGAAGTGTGTGTTATTACCGCGCGAGAGCATCTTGCGTGGAGTTTTATCCTTCTTTTCCCTCTCCTCATTCTCGTACTCGTCTTTTGAGGATTTCTCCTCCTCTTTATCGGATGGACAGCTGATGTGAAGCTGAATGATGTCCTTCATGGGTGCAGGTGGATTGAATAAACAAAAAACATGAATATTAATGAACACTAAATATTCATGCGTATATATATATAGTGTGCATATGAATTTAATGGCAATATCTTAATGGTGTCCGTTTGAACTGTTTGCAACGGATCATGAAACATCACAGAATCAATTCTAGTGAGATCTTGTACAGATTTATTCGGTACTGTACCGACTGTGACATCACGTCACCTGTGATCATGTGACATTACCTGTGATTCTGGAGGACCTTCAGTTGAAAACGGACCTGATGATTCTTCACACACTGCTAGACTCCTCACCAGCTTGAGCTTTGCATTCGACTGAGACAGAGACACAGGACAAAGACAGATCAGCAAAAGACATTAGCAAATAATTCAAATCTCATACCTGGGAGATGCATTATGGGAATGAACAAGGTGAATATTGTGCTGACACTGGTGCTGTCCATTAAAGGGTAACTCGCCAAAATGCAACCTAGGCTCTTTTTGTGAATCTACCCGAGGCAAACTTTCGTTTAAAAGCATAATTAGGATGGCCGTATTTTCGTTTTAGGTTAAATGCCTTGTGAATGGGAGTGCTTGGGGCACGACTATGATAGCATCAAAAATCGCTATTTTTAAAACACTAAGAAGGCTCGACACAACATGAAACTGTGCTCTCAGTATCACCAGGGGCTCTACACATGAACTCCAGCATTGAGAACAGTGTTTGTGTCCACAGAGTTTACTAAAAAGAAAGATTTTGAACAACTCACTGTCTCTATTGTTGTTTACATCCGCCGGCATTTTGACAGTCAAAAATAGTCGATCTCCGAATGCGCATGAACTGACTCTGAGTTTTTAGTATTGCTTCTTATATGAGGATCCTTTTTCAAATACCAGGTCAATATTGATTTTCACTAACGACAAAACAACAAATTATCCGTGAATTTATATTGAACTAAGCTTTAGGAGCTTTCCATCTGTACTCTCCTCATGTTATGGAGATCGACTATTTTTGACTGTCAAAATGCCGGCGGAAGAAATGAAAAGTTTGCCTCGGGTAGATTAACAAAAAGCCCCTAGGTTGCATTTTGCCGAGAGTTACCCTTTAACTTATTTATCAACATGAAATCTATTTACTTCAATTTCACATTCAATTCTTATTATGAATGATTCATCGTTCTACAATATTCTACAGAAAACATCTGCATTCATAACCTTTCATTTAAACATCAAAACTTCCCCATGTTTTCTGCTGACGCAAACAAGACTGTGACGAATCATTCGCTGCCTGGATGACTGTATTAACGAGATGTAATTACTAGAAACTCTCTGATATGCCCGTCAATTCAAGAATCACAATTAGAAAGAGAAAACTGAAATTGTGCAATGCATTTTTTTTTCAACCAAAATCACTTAAATTTACTACATGTTTTAAATATAATTTCAGGAAATCTAAGTAGGAACATCCCAGAATAGATCATGTTTTAACCACCCAATCAGATTCTAATACTCTCACACAGTCCCACATTATTTAACACGGAATATCCTGTTGCACTAGTGTTGCATCATGGAAGATAATGCTTTTAAAATGTTGTTTAATTTAGTTGGTAAAGGGCTGATAAATCTTATCTGAGTGGACTAAGCATATGTGTGTGTGTGTGTGTGTGTGTGTGTGTGTAACATCTGGAAAGGACCATCATCACACTCGCAGACTTGCCAACTAGTGCAAAGGCAACAGAACTGAGTGAGAGGTCGAACGGAAGCAGCGATAACAAACTCAGCAGTAAAACTAGAATCAACAGTTCACCCAAAAATAAACTCGTTCATCTTTGAAACTCAAATTAAGATATTTTTAAAGAAATCTGAGATTTATTTCCCTACATTGATAGTCTACACAACTACCATATTCTAAATACACCTTGGCTTAGATTTCTACACACTCTTACCTTGGCTTAGATTTCTACACACTCTTACCGTGGCTTAGATTTCTACACACTCTTACCGTGGCTTAGATTTCTACACACTCTTAACTTGGCTTAGATTTCTACACACTCTTACCGTGGCTTAGATTTCTACACACTCTTAACTTGGCTTAGATTTCTACACACTCTTACCGTGGCTTAGATTTCTACACACTCTTAACTTAGCTTATATTTCTACACACTCTTACCTGCCTTGGCTTAGATTTCTACACACTCTTTCTTACCTTAGCTTAGATTTCTACACACTCTTAACTTAGCTTATATTTCTACACACTCTTACCTGCCTTGGCTTAGATTTCTACACACTCTTTCTTACCTTAGCTTAGATTTCTACACACTCTTACCTACCTTGGCTTAGATTTCTACACACTCTTGACGTGGCTTAGATTTCTACACACTCTTACCTACCTTGGCTTAGATTTCTACACACTCTTACCGTGGCTTAGATTTCTACACACTCTTACCTACCTTGGCTTAGATTTCTACACACTCTTTCTTACCTTAGCTTAGATTTCTACACACTCTTACCTACCTTGGCTTAGATTTCTACACACTCTTGACGTGGCTTAGATTTCTACACACTCTTTCTTACCTTGACTTAGATTTCTACACACTCTTTCTTACCTTGGCTTAGATTTCTACACACTCTTACTTACCTTGGCTTAGATTTCTACACACTCTTGACGTGGCTTAGATTTCTACACACTCTTTCTTACCTTGGCTTAGATTTCTACACACTCTTACCGTGGCTTAGATTTCTACACACTCTTGACGTGGCTTAGATTTCTACACACTCTTTCACACTCTTACCTACCTTGGCTTAGATTTCTACACACTCTTACCGTGGCTTAGATTTCTACACACTCTTACCTTGGCTAAGATTTCTACACACTCTTTCTTACCTTGGCTCACACTCTTTCTTACCTTGGCTTAGATTTCTACACACTCTATTACATTGGCTTAGACTTCCACACTCTTACCTTAGTTTAGATTTCTACACACTCTTACCTTGGCTTAAATTTCTACACACTCTTTCTTACCTTGGCTTAGATTTCTACACACTCTTACCTACCTTGGCTTAGATTTCTACACACTCTTTCTTACCTTATCTTAAATTTCTACACACTCTTACCTTGGCTTAGATTTCTACACACTCTTACCTACCTTGGCTTATATTTCTACACACTCTTTCTTACCTTAGCTTAAATTTCTACACACTCTTACCTTGGCTTAGATTTCTACACACTCTTACCTACCTTGGCTTAGATTTCTACACACTCTTACCTTGGCTTAGATTTCTACACACTGTTCTTACCTTGGCTTAGATTTCTACACACTTTAATTTGGCTTATATTTCTACACACTCTTACCTTATCTTATATTTCTACACACTTTTATTTTGGCTTATATTTCTACACACTTTTATTTTGGCTTATATTTCTACACACTCTTACCTTGGCTTAGATTTCTACACACTCTTACTTTGGCTTAGATTTCTAAACACTCTTACCTTGGCTTAGATTTCTACACACTCTTTCTTTGGCTTTTATTTCTACATACTCTTACCTTGGCGTATATTTCTACACGCTCTTACCTTGGCTTAGATTTCTACACACTCTTTCTTTGGCTTATATTTCTACACACTCTTACCTTGGCTTATATTTCTACACACTCTTACCTTGGCTTATATTTCTACACACTCTTACTTAGGCTTAGATTTCTACACACTCTTACCTTGGCTCGTTTCCTGGTGTGTCCATGATTCTGACAGCGCCGCTGTAGGGACAAAACACAATGTTTATTAGTGACCATTTAAAATCATTCATTAATGATGAACTTCAGCACCAAACAAAACTTGATGGTCGATACTTCACAGATAGGAAGTTGACAAATAACATATTCAATATCAAGATTTTAGGTTAAATTTTACATGAATATTTCTGGTGTGGTAACTGGTCACCACTTAAATCAACTTTTAGCCTTTTTTCTTTTGATTCAGTTCAATTAAAACCTGGCCTGTGGCAGATCAGAAAGTTTTAGCTGGAATTTAATGCATTGTGCTTTTTAAATATAAGTTTTAACTCATTTTATGCTCATTAATGCTGAAGTCTAACCATGTAAAACCAGTTTGTGGTCATTAAATTGATCAAAAGTGACAGTAAAGAAAAATTATAATCTTACAAAAGATTCAATTTCAAATAAATGCTGTTCTTTAGAACTTTCTATTCATCAAAGAATCCTGAAAAATAAAATGCATCAGTTTCCACATAAATATGAAACTGTTTTCAACACTGATAATAATCATAATGTTTCTTGGGCATCAAATCATCATATTAGAGTGATTTCTGAAGGATCATGTGACACTGAAGACTGGAGTAATGATGCTGAACATTCAGCTTTGATCACAGGAATAAATTACACTTTACTATATATTCACATAGAAAACAGCTGATTTACATTCTAATAATATTTCATATTTCTACAGAAAAACTTCAAACTGCCTGAGACCAACATCATCTTGGAAAACAGAAAGTTTCAAGTAGGGCTGGGTATCGATTCAGATGTTCCAATTCAATTCGATTCGATTTCGATTCTCGATTCGATTACGATTCTAAATTCGATTTCCGATTCGACTCAATGAATATATATTTAATACAAATCCTATATTTGTAAAAACAGTGAACAAAAGTTCACAAGTGGTTAATTAATAAAAAGAAAATATGAGCCACAAACCTGTATATTAAACTCATTTTATTTTAGGTGCACTTGGGGTACATTAAAACAGAACCCAACTCTATATTTCAAATGCATACAATGAATAATTGATGCTGAAAATTGGAAAACAAGTAGTCAGAAGAGTCGCATGCCTTGATCAAACAGGATCAGGTTATTTTATGTTTAAGATCAAACAAACATAAAATATCACAGCATTAGCTGTAACATGGAGGCTGCAAGCCTATGAACAGTGGAGGAAAACCAATACTGGCTTTTGGGTGATAGATAAATAATTGACCCATCGCAAAGAGTTTGATTGACAGGCGATCTGACCAATCATAATCCACCATCCGCCATTTTTGTCCCACAAATCAGTCAGGAGAGTTAGTAGATAGCCTTTGGAGGTTTGAACTTGAAAATCAACCACATTTTAAAAAACGATTAATTGAAAAAAAAAGAAAAGAAAAAGATTTTTGAAAAATGTTGCCCAGCCCTAGTTTCAAGTCTCCTTCCTAGTGCTTGTGAAATCTGCAGAGGTTACCTGAGCATCCTGGGAAAGGTTGTCGTCAGGATCTGTTATGTCTGGGTTGGTGTCTTTAGAGGGAGCGGATGGGATGGTTTTTCCACGGATGCCTTCGGGAGCATCGGTGAGCATCGTATCGTCGTTGTTCTCCATCCCGTCGGCAGGGAAAACCACTGACATTTTCCCTTAAAGCGCAAACCAGCACACCTTACAAACCCAGACAGCGGCTGAGGAACACAAGAGGAGGAGGAGATGCAACATGAGTGACCGCTTCAGAATCCAAATTTCCTGATAATTTCAAGATGTTCATGTCTTTCTTTCTTTAATCAAAACGAAATACACGTTTTTGAGGAAAACATTCCAGGATGTTTCTCCATATAGTGACTTCAATGGGGTCCGAATGTGAGTTTCAGTGCAGCTTCAAAGTCTCAACACGATCCAGCCGAGGAATAAGAGTCTTATCTAGACAAACCAGCCGACATTTTATAACAAAATAAACATTTACATACTTTTATCCACAAATGCTGGTCTTGCACTAGCTGTGATGCGACACACATTATGTAATCACGCTGAAAGGTCACGTGTTTTCCGGGTCAGAAATGTAGGGAAGGGCGAAAAACTCAATCTCATTTTCTCCTCCGACTTCAAAATCGTCCGAGATCATTGTTTTAACTTTTATTTTTGTAAATGGCGTTTGACTTCTAGGTCTAAACACTAGGTCTGTACTTACACCTACGTCACGCTTGACCTTTCAACGTGATCACGTAATGTGTGAAGTTGTGGACGTGCAACACCAGCATTTGTGGATAAAAGTATATAAATGTTTATTTTGTTATAAATGTCTGCTGGTTTGTCTAGATGAGACTCTTATTCCTCGGCTGGATCGTGTCGAGACTTTGAAGCTGCACTGAAACTCACATCTGGACCTTCGACCCGTTGGACCCCATTGAAGACACTATATGGAGGAACATCCTGGAATGTTTTCCTCAAAAACCTTCATTTCTTTTCCACTGAAGACAGAAAGACATGAACATAAAGAGTAAATTATCAGGAAATTTTTATTCTGAAGTGAACTTATGCTTTACTGGTAGTAAAACTGTACTTTTTGCAAGTATCATGTGATCAAGTCATCAGTATTTTACCTGACACACCAGGTGCTGTAGTGTGGTGGTGTGTTTTTCGGTGTGTGTGTGTGTGCGTGTTTCTATGGCTGAGAAGAGCGCGGGGGGCACGTCATGGTGAAAGAGTGTCTTCTAGGTTTCCTTGCATCCTGAACGGCGCTCACACACACACACAACCATCACAGCTCCTGCTGGAGAGAAACACACCGGTTACATGAAACCAAACACACAATATAAACAGATTAAAGCGAGATGCATGCGTTCAAGAGTGAAAACACCTCCATGTTTTTTTCACATCTCGTTTAAATATCCGGCAAACTTTCCGGCAATTGTTCTTGATCATCATTGCCTTTTTCCCTTAAACAATGACTCTGTTTGTTTAGGTAAAAATACATGTGTCATTGTTTTATAATTATTTCCTAATTTTGAATATCACGGATTTGAACTTTCTCGTGGGTTCTCGACTGTTAGTCAAAGTCAGAGACAATGATGACACTATTTGAAATCTAATTATCACTCTCCTTAAATTTCACCAGTGTTTCCATTGCAAATTTGGCCATGCGGTATCTTTTATTATTTACTTATTTAAATGAATTATTTTACGTATTTTATATATCCATTTTTACAATTCCACTTTCTCCATAATGTCACGTTGGGCAAAAATCGTATTTTTTTATTTGTGTAGTTGTCTTTGGTCCTGTCCTGCTGTGATTGCACTGTTTATTTGTCTGTAAAACTGAAAATACTACAACAAATATGATGAATGTGAGTGAATGCAGCAGCAGACGGCGTGAATGCATCTGCATGTGGGATAGAAAGCATGCCTGTAAACGTGTCGTCATAGACTGTGTTTGGCATGTAATACCAGCGCACTACATACTGGAGGATGCGCATATACAGTTATAAAACAGCAGTATGTAATAATAAACTCGGCTGCTGCCTGACCCGATCAACACAACCACCATCAGAAAGAGCAGAACGTTCAGTCACACAAGACATTAGTAGTATTCAGTACATTGAAATACAACAAAATGATATAACATAATAATAATAATAATAATAATAATAAGTTTAATTTATATAGCGCCTTTTCCAAGCTCAAGGACGCTTCACAATGACAGTAAATAACAAGCAAACATAACATATAACACAACACGTTACATTGCATGTTATGTAATGTGTTATGTTATGATAAATGGTCTGTTAATGTTATGTGCTGTTATATGTTATGTTATAACACATAACACAACATAAAATATAACACTGCATAACATAAAACATAACATGTAACACACAACATATATCTTATGTGTTCTGTTATTTTGTTATTTGTTATGTTGTTATATGTTAACATTACATAACGTAATATGATGTTATATGTTTTGTTGTGTTATATGTTGTGTTGACATTTAATTGTAACATTTAACATAAAACATAAAACAAAGTAAAGAATACATGTTATGTTATAAATGTTACATATAAGTTGTATTTTGTTATTTTGTTGTTAACAAACATATGACATAACATGTAACATAACATGTTGTGCTATGTTATATATGTAGTGTTGTGTTATATGTTATGTTGACATTTAAATGTAACATTTAACATAACATGTAACATAACAAAATCTAAAAAATAGAACATATGTTATAAATGTTATAACATATAACATTAACATAACATCATATAACAAATGTATATAGGAACACAGAAGTGCAGATATTGCATACACACATGGGAAATGTAGTGCAGAAATTGTGACCGTATGTACAAGCGTTTTAATAATAACTGACTGAATGTTGCATCTATTGAGTGGAATCACTGCAGAAATTGTGACATTTTTAATCCAGTTTGTGTACAGACTGTTGACAGTCCGATCAACACCAGCGATGAAGGAGGATTTTGCTTTCTGTTCATTCGTCACACTTGAAATGGAAGATGAAACGCATTGCATTGTGGGATACAGGATCTCAACACACATTTGGGCAAATGTAGGTCATCCATGTTTCTGAAGAACATTCCCATCCTGAGCACACACTGAACACGACACACACACTGAACACGACACACACACTGAACACGACACACACACTGAACACGACACACACACTGAACGCGACACACACACTGAACACGACACACACACGACACACACACTGAAGACACACACTGAACACGACACACTGAGACACACACACACTGAACGCGACACACACACTGAACGCGACACACACACTGAACGCGACACAAACACTGAACGCAACACACACACTGAACACGACACACACTGAAGACACACACTGAACACGACACACTGAGACACACACACACACTGAACACGACACACACACTGAACGCGACACACACACTGAACACGACACACACACTGAACACGACATACACTGAACACAACACACTGAGACACACACACTGCAGACTCAGATGAGGTGATCGCTCCCTATTCTTACACTATAAAACACAGGAATCACTGGAGTGTGCAAAAAAAACTTTATACCTGTGTATGTGTGTGTGCGTGTGTGTGAAAGAGAGAGAGAGAGAGAGAGAGAGAGCGACAGAGAGAGTGAGCGAGTGAGTGTGTGTGTGAAAGAGAGAGAGAGAGTGAGAGAGTGTGTGAGAGAGTGAGTGTGTGTGTGTGTGTGTGTGAAAGAGAGACAGAGAGAGAGAGTGTGTGAGAGTGAGCGAGTGAGTGTGTGTGTGTGTGTGAGAGAGAGAGAGAGAGAGAGAGAGAGAGTGTGTGTGTGTGTGTGTGTGTGTAAGAGAGAGAGAGAGAGAGAGAGACAGAGAGAGAGACAGAGAGAGTGAGCGAGTGTGTGTGTGAAAGAGAGAGACAGAGAGAGAGAGTGTGTGAGAGAGTGAGTGTGTGTGTGTGTGTGTGTGAAAGAGAGACAGAGAGAGAGAGTGTGTGAGAGTGAGCGAGTGAGTGTGTGTGTGTGTGTGAAAGAGAGAGACAGAGAGAGAGCGTGTGTGTGAGTGTGTGTGTGAGTGTGTTTGAGAGTGTGTTTGAGAGAGAGAGAGGAGTGTGAGAGAGTGTGTGTGTGTGTGTGTGTGTGTGTGTGTGTGTGTGTGTGTGTGTGTACAGAGGAACATGGAACAGTGCATTTTGTGTTGTGTTGAGGAACTTGCCATCTGCTGTAAAACGCACACACACACACACACACACACACACTCTCATAAGACCGCAGCAGAGACTGAGCCGCTGAAAGAGCGAAGGAAACTCCAGCGCTGACGTCACACTGCAGAGACTGAAGAGAGCTGGGGTTCCCGACTGCAGAAAACACGTCACCAGCAGCACATGACACCGCCGACCAATCACACACACACACACACACACACACACACACACACACTGCAGCAACGAGGCCGTCCTCAAGAATCAACTCAAGAAGAAGATGAAGGAGAATGAATGAGGGAGAAGAGCGTTCATGAATGAGCCGTCGCCATCTCTCTCTCACACACACACACACACACACACACACACACTCTCTCTCTCCTTCTGTTGCCAAGGAGACGCCAACATCAGCTGCTGCCGCTTGTGTTCGAGAGCAAGAGTGAGATATTGAACATGAATATGAGAAGCAAACACTAATGTCTTCAGGTGTGATGTGGAGCGCGTCGCTCCGCCGGCCAAACGACCACATGATCTCAGTGAGGCAGACAGAAATAAACCAGTGTACACACACACACACACACACACACACACACACACACACACACATTATACAACACACCTAGGCAGCTGTACACACACACACACACACAATACAACACACCTGGGCAGCTGGACACACACATATTTACAACACACCTGGGCAGCTGTGTACACACACACACACACACACACACACACACACACACACACACAGTGACCCAGTTAAGAGACACACCACACCATTGTGTCAAGTTACCTCACCGCAGTGCAAGCAAATATCAGAGGCGTTGCATATAGAATAAAAATAAATAAATAATAATAATAATAACCACAATATCTTTGTTCTGAGAAGTCATATTCATGGTGAAATGTAGGAAAACTAATAATTTTCATTCACCAAATTATATTCCAAAATTAACATTCTGCTGGTGGGTGAGGAATTAAAACATGTATCTTGCATTATTTTTATTATAAACAAACAAATATAAATTATCAAATAAAATCTATTAAAACGAAACAGCTAAATAATAAAAATATATGAAAATAAAGTAATACATGGTTTAGTATCTTAGAGAAACAGCACCTAAGAAAAGATGTGAGGACACAGCATGATTTTGTTCTTAATCAATAGTGTTATTGAGTTAAATGTCTGAAGTCAAATACTAATGATGGAGAAAAAAGCAAAAATATGAAAGCCACCATTCAAAAATCAAGCAAAAGACAAAAACAAATGCAAAATAAGGTGAAACTGCAAAAATAAACTTAATGCACATCATGTATATTGTAGTCATCTAATAACCTTAAACTGAGATAAATAAACTGATATTATTGGCTCTTTGACGAACTGCTTTTGTTCCTCGTTTGCAAGTCGCTTTGGATAAAAGCATCAGCTGAATTTATATTCAATATACATTATATTCATTAGTATTTATATTTATACTCGTATATATATGATGTTTCATTCACCCAAAATCAAACGAGTGTGAGAAAATGAGAAAAGAATGAGAGAGAGAATAAGAGTGAATGATGCTGCGCTGTGGTTTTATAACACTGCCTGTGTGTGTGTGTGTGTGTGTGTGTGTGTGTATCACTGTAACGCGCTGAACTGCAGGGGAAATGCGTCACAGAAGGATTCCCTGTTTCAACAGATCGAGAACGACGGCGCAGACAGAAGGACGACGCAGAGAGGAAGCAAATAACGAGAGAAAAGAAGGAGGGATGAACTGAAAGAACAGCAGAAGAGAGGAGAGATGAGTCAGAGTCGGTCCCACCGGACTGAGTGGGCTGGGGGGGGGGGGGGGTGACGTCACATGACCTGACGACAAGAGAGAGGGCGAACGAGCAACACAACCTATGGAGGGAGAGAGAGAGAGAGAGAGAGAGAGAGAAAGAGAGAGAGAGAGAGAAAGAAAACGAGCAATACAAGCTATAGAGAGAAGAAAGAGGGCGAACGAGCAACACAACCTATAGAGAGAGAGAGAGAGAGAGCGTTTGTGTGTGTGTGTAAGAGAGAGAGAGAGAGAGAGAGAGAGAGAGAGAAAGAAAGAAAACGAGCAATACAACCTATAGAGAGAGAAGAAAGAGGGCGAACGAGCAACACAACCTATAGAGAGAGAGAGAGAGAGAGCGTTTGTGTGTGTGTGTAAGAGAGAGAGAGAGAGAGAGAGAGAGAGAGAGAGAAAGAAAGAAAACGAGCAATACAACCTATAGAGAGAGAAGAAAGAGGGCGAACGAGCAACACAACCTATAGAGAGAGAGAGAGAGAGAAAGAGAGGGGAGCAATACAACCTATAGAAAGAGAGAGAAGAGGGCGAACAAGCAACAACCTATAGAGAGAGAGAGAGAAGAAAGAGGGAGAGAGAGAGAGAGAGAAAAAGAGAGAAAGAAAGAAAACGAGCAATACAACCTATAGAGAGAAGAGAGAGAGAGAGAGAGAGAGAGAGAGAGAGAGAGAGAGAGAGAGAGAGAAGGAGCAATACAACCTATATAGAGAGAGAGAGAGAGAGAAAGAGAGAGAAAGAGCGAACGAGCAATACAAGATATTCATATGTTAATTTTTTATAAAACAATGTACACTTATAGCACGATTTGATGACGAATCTCTTGAATGGATGATTCAGTGACTCATAAATACTTCACTTGTTTCATTACTGGATGAATCAGTGTTTTTGAATGAATCTCTTGAATGAATGATTCAGTGACTCACTCATTAATACTTCACTTGTTTCATTACTGGATGAATCAGTGTTTTTGAATGAATCTCTTGAATGAATGATTCAGTGACTCACTCATTAATACTTCACTTGTTTCATTACTGGATGAATCAGTGTTTTTGAACGAATCTCTTGAATGGATGATTCAGTGACTCACTCATTAATACTTCACTTGTTTCATTACTGGATGAATCAGTGTTTTTGAATGAATCTCTTGAATGGATGATTCAGTGACTCACTCATTAATACTTCACTTGTTTCATTACTGGATGAATCAGTGTTTTTGAATGAATCTCTTGAATGGATGATTCAGTGACTCACTCATTGATACTTCACTTGTTTCATTACTGGATGAATCAGAGTTTTTGAATGAATCTCTTGAATGGATGATTCAGTGACTCACTCATTAATACTTCACTTGTTTCATTACTGGATGAATCAGTGTTTTTGAACGAATCTCTTGAATGGATGATTCAGTGACTCACTCATTAATACTTCACTTGTTTCATTACTGGATGAATCAGTGTTTTTGCATGAATCTCTTGAATGGATGATTCAGTGACTCACTCATTAATACTTCACTTGTTTCATTACTGGATGAATCAGAGTTTTTGAACGAATCTCTTGAATGGATGATTCAGTGACTCATTAATACTTCACTTGTTTCATTACTGGATGAATCAGTGTTTTTGAATGAATCTCTTGAATGGATGATTCAGTGACTCACTCATTGATACTTCACTTGTTTCATTACTGGATGAATCAGAGTTTTTGAACGAATCTCTTGAATGGATGATTCAGTGACTCACTCATTAATACTTCACTTGTTTCATTACTGGATGAATCAGTGTTTTTGAATGAATCTCTTGAATGGATGATTCAGTGACTCACTCATTAATACTTCACTTGTTTCATTACTGGATGAATCAGTGTTTTTGAATGAATCTCTTGAATGGATGATTCAGTGACTCACTCATTAATACTTGTTTCATTACTGGATGAATCAGAGTTTTTGAACGAATCTCTTGAATGGATGATTCAGTGACTCACTCATTAATACTTGTTTCATTACTGGATGAATCAGTGTTTTTGAATGAATCTCTTGAATGGATGATTCAGTGACTCACTCATTAATACTTCACTTGTTTCATTACTGGATGAATCAGTGTTTTTGAATGAATCTCTTGAATGGATGATTCAGTGACTGCTCATCTTGCACAGTTTCTTCATGATCAAAGTGACTCCAGGCATCACTGTGCGCTTTCAAATCCACAGTTTCACTTTAATTCGCCGCTCTGGAAGGTATGCCGTCCTAACGCCAACCAATCAGACCTCAGGAACGGCCCAAAATGCCTCAATAACCAATCAAAATATTTTTTACGTCACGGCGATCATTATTTTCTTGCTGTCATGTCCGAGTACTCGTGCACATGCCTAGAGTAAAGAAGCGTTTTTGTAATTTTTATTAGGTTTTTAAAAAAAATTTCTATATAGTTTTTATTAAGCTTTAGCTTTAGTTAACCTAACATGCTTTTTTTGCTTAACCTAAACCAAATGAAAATGTAACTACATCCTTGCCTCATTTAGTTCTATGAATATGCAAATTAGCCCCGCCTCCACTCTAAACAACACTAAAAGCTTGATTTTCACCACAGGGGGACTTTCTCAATAATAACCCTGACCCAGATCAAGACGAACAGGGACTTAAAACCATGAACACCACAAACAGTGCTCTGCTAGACCATGATGCATCACTCACGCTGTGTGGGAGAGATATCGTTCAGCCCATCTCCATCTTTCAGGCTCTAAAAATAAGTGTGTCAGGGTAAAATCTGGGGCTGTTTTGGCTCCCATTACAACCCTTATGCAATCTCCACTTCCCTCCGTTTGAGACCGACAGAAAATTCTCAATGATGAAACTGACGCCTGATTGGACGAGGCCTCGACCAATAGGAAGAGGAGCTCCATGGCAACAGGCTCTGTCACCAAGAGAGAATAGATCTCCCTCCCCCCATGTGGTGCACATCTGCCCCGTACCCCAATTACACACACACACACGTCTGTGAATCACCCCAATTACCCGAGTGTGTGTTTGGAGGGCAGAACAAACGCTTCACCCCGTCACGCCCCTGTTCTCTCTCTCTCACACACACACACACACTCTCTGTCTCTCCGTTCATTCTGTCTTCAGTCGCTCTGAGAACATGCCGAGAGAAACGCCAATCACGCCTTTCTGCTCCTTCCAGGCTGACACAGGTAGTAGGCGAAACAACAGCCAATAATGTTTGCTATTTCTGTAACAGAGCAAGTTGAAACGATCAAGACTTCTGCCGGCCAGTCCAATCTGAGCCAATTAACACTGAGTGCCACTAATCAGATCGATTGTGTTCAGATTCATGCATCCTTAAAGTCCCCCTGTGGTGCAAATCAAGCTTTTAATGTTGTTTATGTGTCTATGTGGTGTTTTTAATATGCTTTAAGACAAACCATGTGTAAATTCATAAGTCGACAGCATTGCTGAGTATTTCCTCCTTAAAACTGCAGTGAACCAAAGACAGTCTCAAAAACACACTTTGAAATCGCTGGTGTTTCTGACGTCACAAACTACCTTGTAACCAATCAGATCAACGTGTGATCGTCAACCAGTGGATCTCTGAGCTGAGTGAGTGGAGGCGGGGCTCATCTGCATATTCATAGAACCACGCATACTAAATGAGGCGAGGGTGTCGAGTTACATTCAAGATATTTTAAGGCATTTTTCAAGAGAATTTTTTTTTTAAATATGTCATTTTGGTGATAAAAGATGAGTTGTAAGAAATAAAATCATTGACTACTTTAAAGACTTATTCAATATTAAGTACATTTTGAGAATCAGTAGTTGCACATGAACATACGCACTAGGGCTGTTGGAACGAATTCCGAAATTCGAATATAATTCGAATATTAAAAAAATCAGTACTATTCGAATGCTGAAGTTCCTATTCGAATATTGCTTTTTTTATGTACATTTTAAAAATTAAAAAAATTATGCAATCTTGCCTTTCTCGCGCGCATGTGAAAATGAAATGCTTTTGTTTCGTCAGATGAACAATAACATTTTTGAATCGTAACACAATTGTGCACGTTATCCACGCTGTATCATAACAATACTGTCAAAAATCGCGGAGAGCAATGTCTGCACGGAAACGGAGATCACCACTCCTGACAATTTGAGAAGCGATGTGTTGAAGGTGTTTGGATTTCAAACCCTAAATGGAAAAACTGACAACGTTACACCCTGACAAGCTATAGGCGATCTGTCCTAGGAACCGCCGCTAAAACAGGCAAGAATTATTCTTTTCTGATCTCCTCATCACGGGGCTTAACTGTTACCAGCTGTCCGCCAAGTAAGATAATGTATAGCGAGGCGGTTGTTATAGCGAATAACAACCCCGACAGGCTGAACTTATTACACGGCTACCTACAAAATAAATAAATAATTTTACACAAAATATTGATTTAAAAAGGAGTTTATTGATTTAAAAACTATTGTATTGCTTCCGCTAAAGAAAATAGTCCGTTCCGCGTCCATAGCAACGCTGTTTTTCATGGCAACGATGCGTCATGATTCATATAATAATAGGATACATTTGAGCATTTAATATTCGAATATTATTCGAATATTAAATAAAATAAGGAATGGAATTCGAATAGTATTATAGAGGAAGATTGACAGCCCTAATACGCACCATCATTTGAGATGGTTTTATGCGGTTCTCAATATTAAAAATGCACCATGATATATGTAAGCTAATCATCTGAAACGGCTGATTGTGCAGCGCTCGCGGCGGTGTCAGTCGCGGTGCCCTCTGTGACGTGTGTATCCCTGGCACTGCCCACTTCACGCTGCGCCACTCCATCTGCTCAGGTACCACCGTCTCCCATCCTTTCTCTCAGTTTCTACTCTCTCGGCCCTCAACGGTGTGGAAAAACACGTCTATTTTCATCCATGCTCCCGCTGCTTCAGCTGGGAGAGAACGAGAGAGCAGAAAAACCTTCAAACAACCGTTGTAAATAAAGGCACAGAAAAAGGCATCAGGATTATTGCATTAGCCTGGCATATGCCACGGACTGGCACTCAAACTGGCACCAGTTGACCGCACCGAGGAATCAGAGTGCAGACAGCGGTTCACTGTTGGTCACTAGGGTTTGTGCTGATGCAATCTTCTTATTCCTGACGGTTTAAAATTTGGACTTGGCAAAACACTGAATTTTTCAAAATCGAAAGGCAAAAATCACTGATATTTAGGACTGCTTAATTATTACATCATGAGCAAAACCATTGCGAAAATATCATTATTTATATGCACTTTAATGTGACTACTAAAACCTCATCATTAGACTAGTTTGACAGTGCAATCATGAGCATGACAGCATTAATACAGGGATTGTTTATATAGCGTCTCTGACTTACACTTCAGTGGCAAAAACAGTGTTAGAGTTGATTAAACGTTTGATTAATTCCTGTTAAAATCAGTTCAATGAAACAATTCCAACCTGAATCTATTTGAAAGTGTCAAAATAAGATATATATATATTAAATACAATATATGCAACATATTTATCTATATAATCAAACACATTTTTAATTTAAAATCCCCCTGTAGTCAATAATTGTATCCCTTAAAACTCATCTTTGATCACAAATATGAAATAAAATGAAATTGCTTTAAAATATCTTGAATGTAACTCGACACCCTCGCCTCATTTAGTATGCGTGGTTCTATGAATATGCAAATGAGCCCCGCCTCCACTCACTCACTCAGCTCAGAGATCCACTGGTTGACGATCACACGTTGATCTGATTGGTTTCAAGGTAGTTTGTGACGTCAGAAACACCAGCGATTTCAAAGTGTGTTTTTGAGACTGTCTTTGGTTCACTGCAGTTTTAAGGAGGAAATACTCAGCAATGCTGTCGACTTATGAATTTACACATGCTTTGTCTTAAAGCAGATTAAAAACACCACATAGACACAAACAACATTAAAAGCTGGATTTTCACCACAGGGGGTCTTTAAACATTTAAAAATAATGACAATAATCATGTCGTCTGGAGAAAATGAAAAGTTACACCCCTCAAACACTCTCAATTCACCCCTGAAAGCAAAATATGCTTTTAATATGCTCTGAAATAATGCGAATTTCAACATAGCAAAAGAAGTTGATCAGTCCAATAACAGGATAAAACCGCAGATGAGAAGCAATCCGAGACACTAGTGAACAAACAAGCCGTTTAAAGATCAATCACAAGACCTTTTCTCTGATCTCGGTTTATGCATCATTAAAACACACCTTTCATTAAAGCGACATGCAAAGAGATCAGCCAGAAGTTTTCAATATAACAGTAAACATGGAAATATGTGTTCAAACAATCATCCTCAAACACGATAAGACCTCAAACAGCATCATGAATAATTAGCTCTTACTGTTACATAGGTTGCGTCCCTTGTTGTTTAAAGTTGTTGTTTTAGGAAGCCAAGCAAAGACACAAGCAAACCAATGTAAAATTAATTAAAAACCGCACAAGAGGGAATAGAGCATTCAAACAGGGAGATGAGCAGAAGCGCGTCGTACTGACTTTAAAGTGAGAACAAGTGAGAGAGTTTGAGGCAAGTATCACAGTTATACGCATGAAGATGTTCAATACTGTATATTTATTAACACACTATCCGCTGATCTCACATTAGGACTGTACATGAGGGGAGCGCAGTGAACCTGATGACTTTGAAGCCAATTACACCGTTAGCTGCTCTCCATGGGTTGGTATTGATTTTTCCTTTCCTCTGCCTCAATCTCTCCTCCACAAACACACACACAGAGATATTACACACAATTATACGGCTTTTTCCCACGGTTGGTCGTTAGTATGCAAAGGAGACGCCAGCTATCAAGTACACAGACAGCACAGATAACCAGACCCTCTAAAGCACATCGATGCGACGCTTACGAACTGATTCATCTCACATTAGTTCATTTCACTGGTTCACTTCATCAGGAAGAAACATGAATCATCTCAATGTAAAAACGCCAAAGCATGCACTTTATGCAGTGATGAATAGGCCTGAAACATGTACACATCGTCATGCATGTCGAATATTCATGAATGAAGCAAATAGTTATGTTTATTTATGTTATTTATTAATAAACTTGCCTGAAATAGAAACATACAAACAGCCGATGAATGAATGGAGGCATTTATATAGTGCTTTCAAGAACGGAAAAAGGACCACATGAGATAGATATCATATCATATCATATATGATTATTTAAACTTAGCATTTCAGAACAGGTCTGCATGATTAATCAGAATAAAAATGAAATTGCAATATGGCTTAGTACGATAATTAAATGGCAAAGGCTTTGATTTAATAACATAAACATGCGCTGCATGTTCCAGAGTGAAGCGCAGCACCGTGGCACTTTAAGCCGTTTTCCCCTCATCATTAGCATTGCAATTTTAATTTTCTTAATTTTAACATTGCAAATTTACTGTAAAATAAATATTCTTTTATTTTAATATAATACTCAATTTATTTAAAAGTAATTTCATATTTTGTTTAAAATTATTTTGTTAATTTTTAATTATATAATAATAATAATTATTATTATTATTAGATTATAAATATGATAATTTATTGATATCATTAAAAATTAGTATTATTATTATGCAAATTGATATATATTATATATATATATATATATATATATATATATATATATATATATATATATATATATGAATGACCATATTTTGTAAACCATGCAAGCACAGCAAACCTATAAAACATATTTTAAAATCCCAAATTTTCTCAGAAATTTTTTTTAGATATTTTCTCCAAATTAAGTGGCCCCAATATCGAACAAACGTAACATTTACATAATATTTGTGCATTTAGCAGATGCTTTTATCCAAAGCGACTTACAAAAGAGGAACAAACCAAAGCAATTTGCCAAAGAGCAAATAACAACATATAGAAAAATTAACATATAGATCTGTCAGGTGACGCGTCACATGATCAGAAGGCCGGTGAATGACGGCGGGTTCACAGTAAGTATGAAGAACCTGAAGAGATTCAAGCACACCTCCAGATCAACAGCAAAACACATACCCAAAGAGGACCTGAAAGAGGGCAGTGTAACAAACCACCTTGAACTTCTACAAATACACACAATAATGTGGATCTTAAACTACAATACAAGTTACTTAATGGTCCTCATGTGGCTTCTAATCTTCTAGACCAGCACAAGTGTAGAGTTGCACTCAGCGGTTCGATTACGACAGCCGAGATGAATATAGACGGACCGGATTGTGCGGCATGTTGCAAATGAGACACAATTGGTCTCCAGGCCAGAACGATATCCAGTCTATTGAGCTAAATAAGAGCAGGGTAATTTCTGTCACAGCTCGATAACAAGACAACAAAAGGCTAAATATTTATTTTCGGAGAACATGTTGACTCGCCGCTCGACATCTTGCGTGTCGTTGTCAGAGGCTGCGTGAGTCACGGGCAATATGTCCAGCAACTCGGTTCTCCGCAATCCGTCAGCTGTTCTACGCGTCATTCAAAACTAATTCATCTCATTAATATTCATGAGGGCCGGGACAGAGCCATGCAGTTTTAACACATTTTCTGCATGAATTATGGTGGAAACTGGAGAGTGTGCAGGATTTTAATCTGAATGTATTAAAATGAGTTCAGAGAAAAGAAAACATGGTTAACTTGGGGGGAAAAAATGTGATTGGTCATGATGGTTGACTAAAATGACTAGTCATAAGGTGAGTTTAATTATGCAGGCCTTTCTTTAGACCAGTGAGCAATTTACTACATATTACAAAATTGACTCTTGATCTGTTAAGGCAACTGTCCAACAGGTCTATTACTGATCTACATTTGCAAATTTAAGAGGAAATTGTGAGTGGTGCTTCTCTGAGTGAACGAATTATGATTTTTCTAATAAAAACAAAACAAAATTGCAATTTAAAATGTGTTTTAAAAACAAAGCTCTAGATTTCCTATGCATGTTTGTAGGGTTACACAATTTGCCTCCCAAAAATATAAAATAACAAATAAATGATAACAACAACAACGTAATAGTACAAAATAAAGAATGTAATAATATATAAAATAATAATAAAGTAATAATGCTAAAAAAATAACAAAATAATAAAAATAACTAAAGTAATAATACTAAATAAAAATAATAACTAAAAGTAATAGCACTAAATAAAAATAAAATAAATAAATATTTAAATAAAGTAATAATGCAAAAAAATGAAATAAAATAATAATAACTAAAGTAATAATACTGAAAAATATTAATCAAAATAAGAAATAATACTATTGTAATATTTTACTGTCAAATTTTATTTAATTTTAATTTTACTTTTGTTGACAACAGTCGTTTTATAAGCACTTCTCATGTATGGAAACATGTCTGTGTTTTTTTTAAATGTATGTTAAATCGACCCAAACAAGCAGCATTTTCTGTGAACAGAGTCGCTCTGAGACACTGGATCGTGAGCTATTGTATAAATAAACAGTGCTGCGCTTCACTCTGAAACACGCAACGCATATATTCATTTAATTAAATTGCAGCGATTGCGATTTAATAATCGCACTAAGCCATATCACGATTTCGTTTTTATTTTTTGATTACTCATGCAGCCCTGCTTAATACAGGATTTACAGGTTTCAAAAACAAACAGTTGTGTACGTGTCAATTAACACCGAAGCCATCAAACGTGAATAATTTCCAAACAAACGCACTGTTCCTTAATAATAGAGAAAGTGCATGCTGAAAAATGAAAAGGCGAATGATCAAATCACCGTTACAGGATGAGGAGGAAAAATGTGGCTAAATAACAGTGTGAGCGCTGCGTGTTATTTATAGACACAGATACTTTATTCAGGAGAGCAGCACTGTGCAGTCTCCATTTCTCTCGCTTTATTCCCATCTCTGCTGAGGATTCTCTCGCTCTTTGTTTCTCTCCCTCACTGACACTCTGTTCTGGCACACGGTGTTCAAAAATAACCCGCGTGTGTTTGCGTGAGGCTCAGGTGGAGAGGCATACCAAGGGTTCGGGCTCTGCAGGGGAACATGCTTGTTTTTGTGATATAACGAATATTCACAATGAAACTCACTATGATTTTGCTGCCAACTTAAAATCAAGCAACGTCGTAAATATTGGCCAAAAAAAGCGTGCATTATTAAATTCAGCATGAAATAAAACTGACCATATTTTTTTAATGCGTATTACTAGTCTTATTTAGATCAATTCATCTGTGTTGCGTAACACGAGAATGAACCTCATTGGTTCTCGAGAAGCTCAAACGTGCTGCGTAACACGAGAATGAACCTTATTGGTTCTCGAGAAGCTCAAACGTGATGCGTAACACAAGAATGAACCTCATTGGTTCTTATAGAAGCTCAAACGTGATGCGTAACACGAGAATGAACCTCACTGGTTCTTATAGAAGCTCAAACGTGATGCGTAACACGAGAATGAACCTCACTGGTTCTCGAGAAGCTCAAACGTGATGCGTAACACGAGAATGAACCTCATTGGTTCTCGAGAAGCTCAAACGTGATGCGTAACACGAGAATGAACCTCATTGGTTCTTGAGAAGCTCAAACGTGATGCGTAACAAGAATGAACCTCATTGGTTCTCGAGAAGCTCAAACGTGCTGCGTAACACGAGAATGAACCTCATTGGTTCTCGAGAAGCTCAAATGTGCTGCGTAACACGAGAATGAACCTCATTGGTTCTCAAGAAGCTCAAACGTGCTGCATAACACGAGAATGAACCTCATTGGTTCTCGAGAAGCTCAAACGTGCTGCGTAACACGAGAATGAACCTCATTGGTTCTCAAGAAGCTCAAACGTGCTGCGTAACACGAGAATGAACCTCATTGGTTCTTGAGAAGCTCAAACGTGCTGCGTAACACGAGAATGAACCTCATTGGTTCTTGAGAAGCTCAAACGTGCTACGTAACACAAGAATGAACCTCATTGGTTCTCGAGAAGCTCAAACGTGCTGCATAACACGAGAATGAACCTCATTGGTTCTCGAGAAGCTCAAACGTGATGCGTAACACGAGAATGAACCTCATTGGTTCTCAAGAAGCTCAAACGTGCTGCGTAACACGAGAATGAACCTCATTGGTTCTTGAGAAGCTCAAACGTGCTGCTTAACACGAGAATGAACCTCATTGGTTCTCGAGAAGCTCAAACGTGCTGCGTAACACGAGAATGAACCTCAAACATGCTGCGTAACACGAGAATGAGCCTCATTGGTTCTCAAGAAGCTCAAATGTGCTGAGTAACACGAGAATGAACCTCATTGGTTCTCAAGAAGCTCAAACGTGATGCGTAACACGAGAATGAACCTCATTGGTTCTCGAGAAGCTCAAACGTGCTGCGTAACACGAGAATGAACCTCATTGGTTCTCGAGAAGCTCAAACGTGCTGCGTAACACGAGAATGAACCTCATTGGTTCTCAAGAAGCTCAAACGTGCTGCGTAACACGAGAATGAGCCTCATTGGTTCTCGAGAAGCTCAAACGTGATGCGTAACACGAGAATGAACCTCATTGGTTCTCGAGAAGCTCAAACGTGCTGCGTAACACGAGAATGAACCTCATTGGTTCTCGAGAAGCTCAAACGTGCTGCGTAACACGAGAATGAACCTCATTGGTTCTCGAGAAGCTCAAACGTGCTGCGTAACACGAGAATGAACCTCATTGGTTCTCGAGAAGCTCAAACGTGCTGCGTAACACGAGAATGAACCTCATTGGTTCTTGAGAAGCTCAAACGTGCTGCGTAACACGAGAATGAACCTCATTGGTTCTCGAGAAGCTCAAACGTGCTGCATAACACGAGAATGAACCTCATTGGTTCTCGAGAAGCTCAAACGTGATGCGTAACACGAGAATGAACCTCATTGGTTCTCAAGAAGCTCAAACGTGCTGCGTAACACGAGAATGAACCTCATTGGTTCTTGAGAAGCTCAAACGTGCTGCTTAACACGAGAATGAACCTCATTGGTTCTCGAGAAGCTCAAACGTGCTGCGTAACACGAGAATGAACCTCATTGGTTCTCGAGAAGCTCAAACGTGCTGCGTAACACGAGAATGAACCTCATTGGTTCTCGAGAAGCTCAAACGTGCTGCGTAACACGAGAATGAACCTCAAACATGCTGCGTAACACGAGAATGAGCCTCATTGGTTCTCAAGAAGCTCAAATGTGCTGAGTAACACGAGAATGAACCTCATTGGTTCTCAAGAAGCTCAAACGTGATGCGTAACACGAGAATGAACCTCATTGGTTCTCGAGAAGCTCAAACGTGCTGCGTAACACGAGAATGAACCTCATTGGTTCTCAAGAAGCTCAAACGTGCTGCGTAACACGAGAATGAACCTCATTGGTTCTCAAGAAGCTCAAACGTGCTGCGTAACACGAGAATGAGCCTCATTGGTTCTCGAGAAGCTCAAACGTGATGCGTAACACGAGAATGAACCTCATTGGTTCTCGAGAAGCTCAAACGTGCTGCGTAACACGAGAATGAACCTCATTGGTTCTCGAGAAGCTCAAACGTGATGCGTAACACGAGAATGAACCTCATTGGTTCTCAAGAAGCTCAAACGTGATGCGTAACACGAGAATGAACCTAATTGGTTCTCGAGAAGCTCAAACGTGCTGCGTAACACGAGAATGAACCTCATTGGTTCTCGAGAAGCTCAAACGTGATGCGTAACACGAGAATGAACCTCATTGGTTCTTATAGAAGCTCAAACGTGCTGCGTAACACGAGAATAAACCTCATTGGTTCTCGAGAAGCTCAAACGTGATGCGTAACAAGAATGAACCTCATTGGTTCTCGAGAAGCTCAAACGTGATGCGTAACAAGAATGAACCTCATTGGTTCTCGAGAAGCTCAAACGTGCTGCGTAACACGAGAATGAACCTCATTGGTTCTCAAGAAGCTCAAACGTGATGCGTAACACGAGAATGAACCTCATTGGTTCTCAAGAAGCTCAAACGTGCTGCATAACACGAGAATGAACCTCATTGGTTCTCAAGAAGCTCAAACGTGCTGCGTAACACGAGAATGAACCTCATTGGTTCTCGAGAAGCTCAAACGTGATGCGTAACACGAGAATGAACCTCATTGGTTCTCAAGAAGCTCAAACGTGCTGCGTAACACGAGAATGAACCTCATTGGTTCTCAAGAAGCTCAAACGTGCTGCGTAACACGAGAATGAGCCTCATTGGTTCTCGAGAAGCTCAAACGTGATGCATAACACGAGAATGAACCTCATTGGTTCTCGAGAAGCTCAAACGTGCTGCGTAACACGAGAATGAACCTCATTGGTTCTCGAGAAGCTCAAATGTGATGCGTAACACGAGAATGAACCTCATTGGTTCTCAAGAAGCTCAAACGTGATGCGTAACACGAGAATGAACGTAATTGGTTCTCGAGAAGCTCAAACGTGCTGCGTAACAAGAGAATGAACCTCATTGGTTCTCGAGAAGCTCAAACGTGATGCGTAACACGAGAATGAACCTCATTGGTTCTTATAGAAGCTCAAACGTGCTGCGTAACACGAGAATGAACCTCATTGGTTCTCGAGAAGCTCAAACGTGATGCGTAACACGAGAATGAACCTCATTGGTTCTCGAGAAGCTCAAACGTGATGCGTAACAAGAATGAACCTCATTGGTTCTCGAGAAGCTCAAACGTGATGCGTAACAAGAATGAACCTCATTGGTTCTCGAGAAGCTCAAACGTGATGCGTAACAAGAATGAACCTCATTGGTTCTCGAGAAGCTCAAACGTGATGCGTAACAAGAATGAACCTCATTGGTTCTCGAGAAGCTCAAACGTGCTGCGTAACACGAGAATGAACCTCATTGGTTCTTATAGAAGCTCAAACGTGCTGCGTAACACGAGAATGAACCTCATTGGTTCTCGAGAAGCTCAAACGTGCTGCGTAACACGAGAATGAACCTCATTGGTTCTCGAGAAGCTCAAACGTGATGCGTAACACGAGAATGAACCTCATTGGTTCTTATAGAAGCTCAAACGTGCTGCGTAACACGAGAATGAACCTCATTGGTTCTCGAGAAGCTCAAACGTGATGCGTAACACGAGAATGAACCTCATTGGTTCTTGAGAAGCTCAAACGTGATGCGTAACAAGAATGAACCTCATTGGTTCTCGAGAAGCTCAAACGTGATGCGTAACAAGAATGAACCTCATTGGTTCTCGAGAAGCTCAAACGTGCTGCGTAACACGAGAATGAACCTCATTGGTTCTCGAGAAGCTCAAACGTGCTGCGTAACACGAGAATGAACCTCATTGGTTCTCGAGAAGCTCAAACGTGCTGCGTAACACGAGAATGAACCTCATTGGTTCTCAAGAAGCTCAAACGTGCTGCATAACACGAGAATGAACCTCATTGGTTCTCGAGAAGCTCAAACGTGATGCGTAACACGAGAATGAACCTCATTGGTTCTCGCACGTCAAACAAACATGCTTGAGCTTCCGTTTACCATATCTGATGTGTGCGTTGATAAATGTTTATATATGAATAAAAGCCTAAATTAAGACTGTTCATCATATAAAGCGAACGAATCTCTTCAGAAAATTTACTAAACCACTCGATTCATATGGATTCGTTTTACAATCTCTTTATGAACTTTTCAAAGCATCAAAGTGTCAGTTGTGTAGCCGTCAACAGAGGGACAGAAATCTCTCAGATTTCATTAAAATATCTTCATTTGTGTTTTAAAGATGAACGAAAGTCTTACTGGTTTGGAGGGTGAGTAAATGACAGAATTTTCATTTTTGGGTGAACTACCCCTTTAAATTTCAGTTCCTTTTTATGAACTAAGTTCTTGTGAATCTCCCCTGCGCCGCCTCCTGATGTCCTGCGCTCTAACACACATCTCTCATCGGTGTGTGTGACATGAATGACGTCTCTCTCTCCTGCAGAGATTCACCCCCGGCGTGGGTGACGAGGACGCAAGGACACAGTGAAAGGGAATTCCTCATTACCTCAGCAAATACACTCTCTTTATCGACCTCTACGCAAGTGGGCAGACGGGGATCGCTTTCAACACTGCACACACACACACACACACCCACGACCGACTGACCCACACTGAAGCCTGTCGCTCATCAACATGCACTTCCACAGATACGTGAAGCATAATGCAAACATTCACAAGACCGATTCTGCATGCAAGCAATGCTTTCTAGCATCATTCAAGCGAAACAATTAACATTCACTTGATGCGAGAACGGCTCATTCACCTCTACCAGCTCCACCTGACGTCAGTGAATGATGTCAAAACCCACGGCAAGAGTGTCAGAAATCTGCGGCTGTCTGAAAGCAGACTTAACAGCTCAGCTTCACATGTCGATGCACTGTTTTTTTAAAACAGGCTTACAAGAAACTTTTTTCTTCTAAACTCTCTGACCCATTTTCACCAGTCTCGGCTTTATGGACTACATTTCCCATAATGCACCTGCTGGTTTAGTCATAAGCAGAACGTTTCAGTGTGATTTTAAAATCGCCTGAATACACTCATAAGCAGCCCTTTACTCAGACTTTTCACATGCATGCATGCCTGCGCATATGCACCACACACACACACACACACACACCGCTTACTATATCGGCTGATTTATCGCTGATCTCCCCGCATCATTAGGTGCAGCGCCGAGCGCATTTCAGTTTCTCTAACAGAGAACAGACAGTTCTCCACCTCTCCGCTTAGTTTTCTCTCTCGCTTCGTTTCTGACGCCCCCCTGCTTTTTCTGAATGAAGCACAGCCGATCTCTCTCTCTCTCTCTCTCTCTCTGAGTGAGCATGCGCTCATTTACTCTTCCTCCCTCCTGTCTCCTTCACTCATTCACTCTCAAACAGCGCAAATGCACTGATAAGAAACTCAACACTCACATTTCTTCCACATTATAGGTTAAAAATAATATATTTGTATTAGAGAGGCACGATATATCGGCCACCATATCAGTATCGGCCGATATATGTTCATTTTTAATGTTCTCGTTATCGGCCTGATAAGAAAATTAGGCCAATATATTAAAGCGGATAAATAATGTATTATTTCCTTCAGCTGAGACACTTCAGATGTGCACTGTTCAACATGATGGGTTTAAATTGCTTGAAAAATGATTGAAAATCACTTCAAAAAGGAAAATACAGTGAAGTGCAACATGTGCAGCGCAAGTCTGTCATATCGGCTACATAAAATCATAATGAGAACATTATAATTGTGTGTTTGGGTCATGGATTTAATGCTGAGACTTTTGTTTTTGTAATCAGGCTCTCAGAAATGATATCAAAATTTGGATTTAGATTTATCGGCCGATATATCGGTTATCAGCTTTCAAATATAAAGAATTATCGGTTATCAGTATCAGACAAAATGTTCATATCGGTGTGTCCCTAATTTGTATGAGAGAAAGTGTATGTTGTGGGTGCAATAACTCTGTTAAACACTGAAAAAAAATATTTCTTTAGATGGAAAAGAATGAACAGAACACGATGACCTGCAATATTAATGCAATGCTGTCATATCAATCAGTCATAAGTCCAACTATACAAGAGTCAACAGCTTCTGACAATGTGTTGAGTGGGTCACTGATGTGAAATCTGTGCATCGAAGCAAAGCCAGCTGGGAAGGAGTAGGTGTGCCGTCACAGAGAATACTGGTCAGCGTAACGCTTTATTGCAGATCAATAGAAACTGGAGATGTGCGTGCATGTTTGTGCTGTCTGTCTGTGTTGCTTTTACTGTCCATCTCCAGAAACAAGACAGACATTACTGATGGAAACAACCCTTCCTGCTCTCACCTCATCCTGAAGAGCTTCAGTCAATGCTACGGTTTTCTGTCATAATCATTTGTTAACAAACAAGTATTCATTAATTCAATGAGCTCATTTTTTCTGCCTCAAATTGTTACATTGTTTAAATGCATTTTTTGGCATGAATGATTGAATTTTGGAATACATTTTTAGCTAACTTTGATTTGTATATGTACATTTCAGTCAATCAGAACAGCGTGTGGGTGGAGTCACCCAGTCAGAACAGTGTGTGGGCGGAGTCAGCCAATCAGAACAGTGTGTGGGCAGAGTCAGCCAATCAGAACAGTGTGTGGGCGGAGTCAGCCAATCAGAACAGTGTGTGCAGGGTTCCTGCAGGTTTCAGTAAGTCAAATTTAAGACCTTTTTAAGACATTTTAAGACCATAAAGATTGAAATTTAAGACCTACACGACGCATTGCCAAAAAAATATTCAAATCAAAGAATTCATTTTTTTTCAATGAATTCAGTAATTGAAAAAGCATTAACTTAATTTACAGATAAAGCAATCACATTAGTAACGTTCCACACCCAACAACGCGTGTCAGAGAAAAGAACAGAATCAGATATCATTTTTTTATAGAAAATTGTACTTTGCATATTATAGGCCTACTGTAAAAAACACATAATTAGATGATTTTAGTTGATCATAACTAGAGATGAAATGGCATGAACATTTCATTTAATTATTATAGTGCCCAAAATGATCACTGTTATCACAGAATCCTGTTCAAAAAGTACTAATACCACACAATGAAATCAATTCACCAAGTTTTGTCAAAAAACAGCAAATAACAAATAAAATTAGCATCAATACACACTAACATAAACATTAAAACAATACGATTAAAAATGATAGCCAGATTTTAAAAGTGTCTTGCAACATGTTATATACTAACATGTACAAGTTCAAATAAAGTTGACAAAAAAGGTTTTTATAAAAAGACCTGACTAAATGAAATTTAAGACCGCGGATGAAAATCTGCCTGTTTTTAAGACGTTTTAAGGCCTTAAATTTAAAGTTCAGAATTTAAGACATTTTAAGACTTTTTAAGACCCCGCGGGAACCCTGTGTGTGGGTGGAGTCACCCAGTCAGAACAGTGTGTGGGTGGAGTCAGCCAGTCAGAACAGTGTGTGGGCGGAGTCAGCCAATCAGAACATTGTGTGGGCGGAGTCTCGCGGCACCAGAAAGTAATCTTGATGGCAATCGCAAGAAAATGGATAAGCAGCTACATAATCAAATTCACAAATATTACACCATTTAAACATTATTAAAAATACATAAGCTGAATGACTAAAACAATCTTTGTCAAAGAATACACTGTTTGAACGTTCTTGTTTCCATTTGTTTAATTTGAAGATCTGAGGTGAATTATCCAGTGTTGCATTTACAGCCTCAAAGCTGGAGCACTAAATGATATTCAGAGTCACATGACACGCTTTTAACATTAAATAAAGCACATAAACAGCACCTGAGATCATCATCGCCACACTTTGTGTTTGTTGTTCCAGCGCGACGTCGCAGAAAAATAGGAACCGTTTCTAAAATAGAATCGTCGCGTGTCGCCGTCGCGGCTGGTTAGGACAAACACTCTGATTAACATGGAAAATAACCTTTTATCGCGCGTCGCATGTAATTAGGACACGGTGTCATCCATCAAAACTTTACTAGCAAGACGCTGGTTTGCTTTATCTAGCCGAGAAACGTAGTTAGCGTATCATCTGGCCATTCAGCCGTGGGATGCTTTGACATTCTGTTCAGTATTTCACAGAAAGGCTCGCGCTCTTCGGAAACAATCACAGAATATGACAGAACTCGTGTTTTACAGTCTGGAATGAATAAAACTAGCTGCGAGTCACTGCTCTCTCTGATGTAATCAGCCTGGTTTTCTTTAAATTAGCACTGCTTTGGACTAATTGTTTGAATGAATTCACTTACAGGATCACTGGACTGAAAAGTTTAGCGACTTAAAATGATCCGATTGCACGATGTCTATGTGGTGTTTTTAATCTGCTTTAAGACAAACCATGTGTAAGTTCATAAGTCGACAGCATTGCTGAGTATTTCCTCCTTAAAACTGCAGTGAACCAAAGACAGTCTCAAAAACACGCTTTGAAATCGCTGGTGTTTCTGACGTCACAAACTACCTTGTAACCAATCAGATCAACGTGTGATCGTCAACCAGTGGATCTCTGAGCTGAGTGAGTGGAGGCGGGGCTCATTTGCATATTCATAGAACCGCGCATACTAAATGAGGCAAGGGTGTCGAGTTACATTCAAGATATTTTAAGGCATGAAGATTTTTTTTATTAAAAAACATTTAAAAAAGTAATTTTGTTGGGTTTTAAGGGATAAAGTTATTGAATACAGGGACTTTAAAGATTTTGAAATTATAGCATGCGTAAACATTGACAGCCCTGAGTTAAAGTGAAACTACACTGTGGAAAATGTCCAATACAAATAAACGTAATTGTTTTGGTGCATCACTGTTTAAAACCGACTAGTTTTTGAAAGTGTGTAGTTTTGCACACACACACACACACACACAACATGGTGGTGTCCCCGTCTCTCATTCCCTGTCCCGTCTCATGGCAGAAAACTAATGATTATCCTCCGTAAGAGCTCTGAATCTTAGCGTTGCTCCCAGTCACTGCCATCCAGCAACCATTAATAATTCACAAGCAGAAATCCACAGGGAAGGAGGGAGGAACAATCGTGCGAAAGCAGCGAGGAACAACACAGAGGAAAAGAGCTGAGGAAACAGAATATGAGGACAGAAGAACAACAACAGATGAAAAGAAAAAGCGTGAATTAGAGGAAGAAAGGTGTGAGATGAGGAGGGAGAATCTAATAGCATCATGAATCTGGGAGGAAAAGATGAGCGAGTGAACGAGAGAAAGGGAGGGAAGCACATGCTCAATGCTGGTCTATAAATAGCTCTTCAAATCTCTCTCTCGCAAAAAAAACAAAAAAACAAAGCATACTGCCTGTGCTGCTGCAAAACGAACACAAGATGGACCAAAACCACACACACACACACACCATCATACAACCACGGAGGCCGGATCCATGTTCAGGTCCACAAAGCATCGTGATACGACTCCTTATCAATATTACAGAAGCCCTTCCAGCTAAATATGACCGAACACCCGCCATCTCATATGTGGGAGGACTGCGCCAAACCAGTCTCGCTTCAAACCGCATTACAGTCCATAAACACACAACTTTAGACACACAACTCAAGATCTGGGCCTGTTCTCTCAGATCGGCGGAGGGGAAGCTGGTGATTAAAGGGCATATTGTACAGTCAATGTATAGAAAAATAATGCATTATCTTTAAATATATATTTATAAAATGCTATTAAGGCTTCTGGAGTCGTTTTTGTGCGAAAATTTTACTTCCGCATCTGATCTGCAAGATCCGGGCTTGTTCTCTCAACTCGGCTGAGGGGAAACATCTGATTATTAACATCTGTAATGCATTTTATCAATCAGATGCTAAATACAAACATACATAGAGACATATCTGTGCATTTATAACTGTAAGAGCACTAATGCAGAATGGTAACTCTGTACGATATCAAATTTTCATGCTGCAATAATCGCTGAAGCTTTTATCACGATATTGAAATAAGTTGCACAAAAAAAAAAAAGTGTCATACTATAACAGATTTAATACGTTTATGCAATAAAGCAATACACAAAAATGTATAAAGTAAACAAATGTTTCAATCAGATTAAAGTGCAAAAAATATATATAAAGAATAATAGGTAACACTATACAATGTCTCGTCAGTCAATGCATTAACACAATTTGTTTACAGAAGTTATTATTATGCTTTGTTGAAGTTAGTTAAAAAAATACAACTGTTAGGGTCATCTTAGCTCAGACACATTAAATAATACAGTTACAACTTTTGATTTTAATAAAGTGTTATTAAATGTTGATATGTACGTGCAGCAGAGAGGTGTTTGAAGGTATGATGGTCCGTTATGAGCCTAACAACACTGCAATATTAACAATTAATTTTCCAGAACATCCCAGACAGAATCTGCAGACTCTACTACATGTTTTTGTTGGGGGAATAGATCTACAGAACAGATTTTAAACCGAACTGACTGTACTTCACTCGTATTTATAACTGAGAGTAAGGCTGCATAATTAATCAGAAATATAACAGATCACGATTATGACCGTATTCTGATTTATGCTTCATGTGCATCAGATATTTCCTACTTCCCACTTCTGAAGCTGTAATTATGAGTTTGTTGTGTGTGTTCAAGTGCTTTATTGCCTTAAAGAATAAGTACAGAATGTAAAAATGTACAGAAGATATTTAGTCAATATGCAACGGAATATTTTAAATAAAATGTAGTGTGTTTTAGGAAGCCAAATATTATTATTATTTCTATGACAGTGAATAGCCTAGGCTATATGTTATAAAACAAATGCACTGTAAAATAAAATCAAATTAATATTTCATAAGTATATAATGTTATCATTAAAGGCCTGATAAGAAAATTTGTCCAATATATTAAAGCGGATAAATAATGGATTATTTCCTTCAGCTGAGACACTTCAGATGTGCACTGTTCACCATGATGGCTTTTATTTGCTTGAAATATGATTAGAATCACTTCAAAAAAAGGAAAATACAGTGAAGTACAACATGTGCAGCGCAAGTCTGTCATATCGGCTACATAATATCATAATGAGAACATTATAATTGTGTGTTTGGGTGATGGCTTTTAATGGCTTTGAATGTTTTTTGTAATCAGGCTCTCAAAAATTATATAAAAATCTGGATTTAGATTTATCGGCCAATTTATCGGTTATCGGCTTTCAAATATAAAGAATTATCGGTATCGGCCAACATTTTCAAATTGGTACATTTTCATTAAATCACAGTCTTCTGTGAACTAATGAGGGCACAAAGCCAAGTTGTGCTTTTTATTTTAGCTCGTTTGACAGATACTTTGCCAAAGCAATGGCACAAAACACCATTAGAGATCTTTTACGTTATTATGAGAAGTTTTCAAATATTTCCGTGTCATTATGAAGCTGTGCCGCCCAAGAGGACGTCTGATTGACATTTAAAGCAACCAATCACACGGTCGATGTCCCCATAATAACAAACCGGTGTGCAATTCATTCAAGAACGTCGCTCAAGTAGTAACGAAATAGTTCAAGTTGAGACGAAATATGAACCGTTCTCTCAAACGCCAGAATGAACCGATATTTAGATTCAGAATCATCATGAAACAGTCAAATATACCAAGAAGTGAATGCAAGTAGCACATATTCAATGAAATAAAAAACAACTTTCACAGATTCACAAGACACATTTCATTGGTTTTCTCCAGGACATTGCTTTAGGATTTATAAACACTGGCATCCATTAAGCATCTCATGTTCTTCATCATCTAACAAATGCAAACGTCCTCAAAACACTGACAATCAGTGATTATAACGAGTGATTGTAGATCAAACGCTTCAGAACGGGGCCAACAGGACTTCATCACTGAAAGCGCTGATAATTAAGCGTTTCTGCACTCGTGAATAATTTAGCAAAGATTGATTTCCCATTCCTGCACTCATTTACTAAAACAACTCCCCCAATCTACTGTATTAGCGACAACATCTTGACCACAGCACTCGGACGTCGCCTCCCAGGACAATCTGGTTGTTCATTTCAGCGTGAAAATCACACACTAAATGTCACGGATCACATCACATCAGACTCTCCTGAAGACACACACAATCTTTCACCAATCAAGACACAAATCAAGAGCGACTGACTTTCAGAGAGCTTCAAAGCACCTTTACACACGACACACCTGACCAACACACATACAATTAACTCTATTAACAAGGTGTGTGTATCTTCAGCTTTTCAGATAAATCAGTGTAAATGGCATCTAGTCGATTCATTTAGGGATGCACGATATCTCGGCCACCATATCGGTATCGGCCGATATATGTTATTTTAATGTTATGGTTATCGGCCTGATAAGAAGATTTAGCTGATATATTAAAGCTGATAAATAATGTTTCCTTCAGCTGAGACTCTTCAGATGTGCACTGTTCAACATAATGATTATGAATTGCTTGAAATATGATTGGAATCACTTCAAAAAAAGAAAATACAGTGAAGCGCAACATGTGCAGAATTAATACAAAGATTAATATGGCAAGTCTGTCATATAAGCAACACAAAATCATAATGAGAACATTATAATTGTGTGTTTGGGATATGACTTTTAATGGTGAGACTTTTGTTTCATGCTCTCAAAAATTAGATCGAAATTTGGATTTATCGGCCAATATATCGGTTATCGGCTTTTAAATATAAAGAACTGTCGTTTATCGAATTATATTAGAGCTGGTCAAAACAACACACATGCATTAACTGGAGAAATCTCCACGACTTTTCCACGGCTACTAAAGTCAATTTTCAGATTTTTATGACATAAATCAGTGTAAATATCAGGAAGGGTCAGTCGTCAAAAAGCAGCATCTGACACGTTGATTACAGAAATTACACAAAATGTTTCACAAGCCGTAATCAGACTATAACCAAGGAAAACTCGATTAGCCATGAACATTGCTAAGCCACATGAACCATTTCTTTCTCCCATCCAAAGACAAACACAAAATTCTAAATACAAATCTAATGCATAAGGCCACTTGTTGGACATGAATTCAAACGTTCACTTCTGTCTGACTTCTTGTCCTGCTGTAAATATCAAGTGCACACTATAAAACTGCAGACCGCACACTTACAGATGGTCATGTTATGCGTCAGCGTGCACATTAAAGCATGTCAACCATCTCAACCGCACAGGATAACCTGCACACCTGCAATATAACGCTACAAAACAACCGTTTGCTAGGGTGAAAACTTACATTGTGCAAAGTTTAATTCCTCATATGTGACCCTGGATCAGTAAACCAGTCTCGAGTCGCACGGGTTTATCTGTGGAAATAGCCAATAATACATAGGCCTAGTATGGGTCAAAATTATAGATTTTTCTTTTATACCAAAAATCATGAGGATATTAAGTAAAGATCATGTTCCATGAAGATATTTTGTAAATTTCCTACCGTAAATATATAAAACATGTATTTTTGTGAGTGAATGCAGCACAATCACCAACATAAATGAACAACTTTAAAGGAGATTTTCTCAATGTTTTGATTTTTTTGCACACTCAGATTCCAGATTTACAATAGTTGTATCTCGGGCACATATTGTCCTATCTTAACAAACCACACATCAATGGAAAGATTATTTATTCAGCTTTCATGTGATATATAAATCTCAATTTAAAAAAATTGACCCATGTGACTGGTTTTGTGGTCCGGGGTCACATATGAGCAATGTTACCCTGATAAACAAAACTCCACTTTGACTGCATTCTTTAAGCAATCAAATTACAATTTAGATTTCTCTATTGTAAAGGTGCATTGCGCAAGTCTCTGAGTTTTTGCAGAACTATGCCCCCTCTGGCGACAAGCGAAACTGCAACCAGAGGTGTGCACGCTCATGGACCACACGCATGTGTCTTTGTCTTACGTGGAGTTTGCGTTGGGGTTTTGAATGGACAACAAGCCGGTCTCTTTGAATCCATCTTCTACTTTTGTCGCTCGAGTTGTCTTCGCTGATGCGGATAATGGCGGCGAATACACAAACCTGCCAGACATAGCCAGGTGAGCGTGAACGCGCATGACGTCACGCCCAGTCTCAAATTCCGTCCCGAATCCCTCTTATTTATTTTACTGTACAGGATTATAGAGGCAATCGCAGTGATCAGAGAAGGGCTCATTCAGCCCATCAGGCAATTGTTTAAGCATGTATGGGTTAGAAAAACGGGTATTTTTAACATGAAATGTTGCGCAATGCACCTTTAAAGGGGACCTATTATGCAAAATTCACTTTTGTATGGTGTTTGGACATAAATGTGTGTTGGCAGTGTGTGTGCACAACCACCCTACAGTGATAAAAATCCACTCACTCCTTTTTTTTTAATCCCCATAAGTCATAAGCAGTCTCTCCAAACGACCTGTTTTCAGAATGTGGCTTTAGTGACATCACTAAAGCCACAGGCCCCGCCCACGAGTGTTGACTGACACTGCCGTTATAACTTAGACCCGCCCTGATCGAGTTCACTGCGAGTTGTACACATCAGCCATTGCTGCAGCAATGCACTCACGAGAAGCGTCGAAGCATCTCCCAAGCGTTGATCGTGTTGTAGCTGGATGTATTCATTCACATAGCTCTCTTTATTTACTCCTGAAATCTGCCAGCCACTGAAGACGAGGTGGATTCATTTTGTTTTCAAAGAAAATTTACATCTTGTGAAAAGGGGCATAATAGGTCCCCTTTAATGGATTCTCATTTTGATGAACCTATTGAGTCTTAAATCCTAAGAATGGATCTTTTAGTCTGTGCTGTTTTCAGTCGATGCGCGAACAAAACTTCACTAAACATTATTTACACTGCTTTCCCATCCAATAATCACAATAAGCTTTGATGCTTCTGACAGTTTCATCAGTAAATTCAGTCAGTAAATGTGTGTGTGAGTGTGTGAGAGACATGAACCGATCATCTCTTCCTCTTACTACTAGCAAATAAACATCAGATTCAGAACAACTTCCTGAAATCCATCATGTCTGATGTAATCCATCAATCAGGGTTTCAACCGCAGAAACGCGTCAATAAAAAAGCTTTAGAACACTTTCACAATGTTATTATTATAAAAACTGCGTGCAACTTAAATGTTTGTATACAAATCAGATGTTAATTTTAATCTTTGATATTATAATGTACAAATTGACAGGGTTGCATGTATAGTTGCATGTACAGTTTAATTTATAGCATTAGCTGAGAATTTTAGTTTTTTTTTTCTTGAGAAAATTAGGGCTGGGCGGTAGATCGATATATTTTTTGGTAAAAGATATGGAATGAGGCCAATACCGTTTATATGGATACAGTAGTTTGATACGAGCACATCTGAAAAACAGCGGAGGACGCAGTGTGAGCTAAACACGACACAAGCTGATATTAAGAGCTTTAAAACAGATATAGTTAACATCGCGACAATGACACGTGACAATTCTTGACTAATATTTAAAAAGCTGATAATTTATTACATTTATATAAAAAAAAAAAAACTTTAAAATAATCTGTTGTATAAATATTTAAACCCTTGCTTTCACTTGTTGTAACCACACACTCCTGAGGAAACAGTCAATGTCTGTTCAAAGAAACTGGAATATGTTTTCAATTTTCCTTGAATGGTATGATAGAAATCATTTCCACATTCTATTGTTTCTTTTGCTTTCCAGGCACAAAGCAATGCGAATATATAAAGCAGCTTGTCAGATACTGACTGATAAACACTGGCGCTCTTTAATGCGTTTAGACGTGGTCAATATCAGAGGTTTATTCTCCATCTGTAAATGTTAGAGAGTCCGTTTCTCTGTCAGGACGACGAGCTTCCGCTGAAACTCAAGCCTCCGTGAACGAGCGTCGCCAGACGGACAACAATAGAATAGCAGCGCAATAATTCTGACTATAATATACATATTGCTAAAATATTTGTTGTTGGAGACAATTAATGTGGGATTTTAAACCTACAAGTACGTATATTTTTACGAACGTGACCATTATAATGGGGTAATCAATATATAATTAGTTTGTGCTTTTGTTTTTATTGTGATTTTTAGTTTAAGCCTTTAGTCAATTTAAAAATAAAAGCATTATTTTGTTTTTAGATTGAAATGTTAGAATGTAATGTGATTTTTAAACACCTTTTTATTGCATAGCCTACATTACATTCACTTTATGAGTTTCCATTTCCTTCAATATCAACATTGTCAATTTGTCATTTTGAAAATTGCTGTCTTCACTCCCACCATCAATGCATCAACAAGCAAGAACTGATAAGAATGTAAATGTGTATCTTGAAATGCAATGCAAGTCACTTTGGATAAAGGCGTCTGCCAAATGCATAAATGTAAATGTTTTTTTATTTTATTTTTTTAAAGGTATAGCGGAGGATTTTCTTTTTCCGGGTGGATCATCAAGACTATTGGTCCTCCTAAGTGTCAATCATTCTGGTGATATGTTTACGTAAGGCCGTCGTACGTGCTCGTGCACACGATTCACACGATGGCGTGCGCTCAAAACACAGGTTGGGCTTCCCACTGATGCCTCAGTCGCGAAGTTTCTACTTGACAGGTAAAGTTTGGCATGCTATTTGGAGAAATCCATTTAAAATCACTGCTAGTAAAAGTTAATGTAAGCTATGATTAGCTCGTGCACACGTTTAATAGGCGTTCCCTCTCGGCAGAGCCGGATTATCCATAAGGGCACTTGGGCCAGTGATTTAACAATAATAATAATAATAATAATAAAAAATTATAAATAAATAAAGATTACATGACCACTATCACTTCACTCCCCCCCCCCCCCCCCAATTTTTTTTTAACGGCTACAGAAAATGAATCTAAATCCAAAATGGACAGATGTCAATTGAGTGGTTTTGCAGTTGTTATATATGTGTTAAAGATTTTATTTTGGATGTGTTCATTGTGATTATATTGGCTGGGTTTATAAAAGTTTATAAAATTGAAAGGATCTTTGCTTGGTGCATTTGGAAACAAATCTTGTCTATTTCTAAATGCAATCGCGTGCAGCATCGCTGATGATTATAGGCCTACTGTCCGTGTGTTGAAAAAAGGTATAGTGTATAGTTTGAGGTATAGTGCCCTGGGGCACCACACTGTCTTAATACGGCCCTGCCTCTCGGGAGCAGGTGGAGTGTTGTGCATGTGCATTTTTTCAAAAAGTGGAGAGGGCGGTTCTTTTCGAAAATTCGGGAAAATCCTCCGTTATACCTTTAAGTATCATGGTTATGTCCAAAGAAAAACATGCTATTATAACAGCACTTTATGAAAGGCATTATAAACACAGCTTACCTGCTATCTAGGTAATTATATTGGCATATTCCTGAGAGTTTAATATATTAAACAGGGACTTAAATGAAACATTGACATGTGACACTAACGTCAAGCCTAAAGGGGGCGTGTTTAGGTTCAAGAACCATAACTATAAAGATAACTATAACAATAACTATGTTAGCGTTCACAGTCACACCAACCGATATCGTTCTGTTTATTCTAAGCGCACACTGCAGTTTTGTCGTCTGACGCTTTAAATGCTCGAGCACTTTTATGTGGGAGCGTGACCTCTGACCCGACACATGACCTCTGACCCGACGCATGACCTCTGACCCGACACATGACGTAGGAGTAGCATAAGCTTAGGTGAGCATAGGCAACGAACTCAAGCTCCTCCCACATTTCTCTTTAAAAATTCGTTTTCGACTTCTAATTCCTGACCAGTGTTTTGTTTTGCTCGATCTTCTGCACTTCAGCTTTCGCCAATACGTCATGCGTCAGGTCAGAGGTCACTCAGTGATTATGGTTTACAAAGTTATAAACATGGATGTGTTTCTTACAAAAACGCATGGCTTCGCTTCAGACGGCCTTTATTATGGATTACTGTTATGATGGATGGATGCACTTTTATGGGCTTCAAAATCTCAGGCACCATTCACTCCCATTATTAATCTGGGAAGAGCCAGGATATTCTTTAATATAACTCGGATTGTGTTTGGCTGAAAGAAGAAAGGCGTACACCCTAAGATGGCTTTAGGGTGAGTGAATTATGGGATCATTTTTGGGTGAACTAACGCAATATTCTGATTGGCTGTCAATGTTATTATTGTTCATCAGCTGGAAAAACAACTTGTTATGAAAGTGATTCCAATGATATTCTTTCTCTGTGCCATTATAGTTACAGTTGTATACAATACTATACTCACAATCCGAGTTATATTAAAGAATATCCTGGCTCTTCCCAGATTTATAATGGGAGTGAATGGTGCCTGAGATTTTGAAGCCCAAAAAAGTGCATCCATCCATCATTTTTAAAAAGTACATCTTTATCGTTCGCGTCCTTCATGTGAACAGGCCTTTAGAACGATAATTAAAACTTTATAGTTAAAGTCTTTGGTGTGAACGGTCCTTTAAACGCAAGTGTTCTGATCTCTGGTCACAATCAGCTGATAGTTTGGGGTCCTTTATTATTATAAATAATAATAATAATATTTGAAACGCCACGCGACGCGACAAAACTAGAACGCCGCCGTTTCGAATAATCAAAGAACGGGAGCGTTCAGTTTCTCACGCGTCACGACACTCAGTGAAGTCGTGCTTTAAGTGAAGAATTAATTAACCGTTATCCTGTCACTGACGACTAACGTGATCTTTACTAGCGATACACAACGACACACACACACACACACATCAATACCTGTTCCATTTAAAGCGTTCATCAAGCGTTTGCTTACCTGTTAATCCCTCGCGTTCATTCAAAACGAGGAGACACTCGGCGTTCTGGGTGTTTTGAGGAGTTTTTGCAGTGCCTTCGATGATTTGGAGTGAATATTTCTCACACTCTCGGTTAATTAATTAGCCTGTGGCGGCTAAGCGAGCGCGAGCTAAGTCGAAATGACAATCGGCCGCCTCACGAACTCGTGAGGGCATTACTATCGCTCAGGATGGGCTAGGAAAACATGTTTAAACTGATGACCCACCTCCCGCACAAACCGATCCCCCGGTCACCGAATAACGACAGCCCGCTGTCGCTTAATACCGTTTAATCGCCGCCACAAGCACGAGCTCGCGGAGACTCCGAGTGTCAACAGCGCGCAGTGATCAAACCAGAACCTGAGTGGGCGGGGCCGTGACGTCACGCGCGAGCCTCACAAAAAGATAAACAAAAACCCCTCATTTTTTCTCATCCTGAATGTTCAGGTGACATTGAACATGTTGTTGATATATTTGGTGTATTGTATACAAAGTTGAATATCATTAATGTCATCTCTGTACAGTTTGAAAGCATAATAAAAACATGAAAGAAATACAAAAAACCTCTGAAAGCATCGCGAGTCCTCATTTAAACTCTCTCGTGTTCACAACCAGGAAAACCCAGGGAAATAAAGCACTGGAAGCATAACACTGGCTCTTTCTGTGCTTTACGTCACTGCTCCATGTGTTTGTGCTTTCAGGACACGTAAGATGGCGCTGTCGTCATAGTTTCAGTTTCGCCTGCTTTTGCATCTGAGAGTTAAAGATTTAATAGTAACACTTTATTTTACAGTGTCCTTGTTACATGTACTTACCATAGTAATAACAGTAAATTATGCATAATTAGCCTACATGTTCTAACCCTATAGTAAGTACATGAAGTTACTTAATATTACTCAGAACTTATAAAGACACTGTAACAATGACACCATGTAATCGATTTTATTGCATCGTTGCAATTCATTCAGGAAGAGTTTTACAGTGGAATTATATAGGATTCAGCATAAATGTCCCTAAAAAAATCCTATATATACATCACATGTTAATTAGTGATGATCATGATGCTTTACTCACAACATTACCATCCTTTTTATAATTTATACTCTTATATTTTCACAATACAGCTTATATTTTATGTTCTCCTATTTAATAATAAAAACTGTGAGTAGCTGGCATGATGAATATTGGGTACTGTAAAAAAAAAATTGTGATTATATTTTCACAAAACATATAACTTATATTTTATTTTTAACATAGGCCTATTATGCTTGGATATTTTACAGCAAGTATTGTGAGTTTTCTGGCTTGGCATGGTGTATATTGACTATGGTATAAAGTAATAAAATTAGTGCTGTCAAATCCATTAATCGTATCTAACACAAAAGTTTGCATAAATAAATAAATAAACAAATATACACTGCCGTTCAAAAGTTAAATAAGTCTCTTCTGCTCACCAAGGTTGCATTTATTTAATAAAAAATACAGTAATATTCTGAAATACTATTAAAATATAAAATAACTGTTCTCTTTGTGAATATATAATAAAGTGTAATTTATTCCTGTGATCAAAGCTGAATGTTCAGCATCATTACTCCAGTCTTCAGTGTCACATGATCCTTCAGAAATCACTCTAATATGATGATTTGATGATCAAGAAACATTTATGATTATTATTAATGTTTTTTCAGGATTCTTTAATGAATAGAAAGTTCAAAATAACAGCATTTATCTGAAATAGAAAGCTTTTGTAACATTATACACTATACCGTTCAAAAGTTTGAGGTCAGTAAGAATGTTTTTTAAATAAATTAATACTTTTATTCAGTAACGACTCATTAAATTGATCAAAAGTGACATTTATAATGTTACAAAAGATTCTATTTTAAATAAATGCTGACCTTGTGTGTCCTTTTAAAAGAGTTACACATATAGGGTATCAGATAAGGCAGATGCATTGAATTGGCCCGGTTTCAAAGCACGTGTCCTATCTGTCACTTGTTGATTTTTCCTCTTTTTTCTGAGGTCAGGACAGGAACATTCCAAATAAAGCACGTAATGAACTCACGGTCCACTTTCACCTTTATCCTATATTTAGTGTGTCCTCCACAGCTTTAATGTGTTGATGGATTTTTCTTCTCAAACACTAGTTGAGCCCATTAGGTCATTGTGTTGGGTTATTTTCACAATGTTGGGCAGTTTTTGTGCAACCCAGGATTAGAGGTCGGGTCAGAGTCACAAACTGATGCCTTACGATCTGGATAAAACTGGAACGTCCACTTCTGAGAAGATGAAAAAATTTCTGAAACGAATTTCTAATATAGAGTCAGAAAAGTTGGTGGTTTTGTTTAACTTCTCATTTTAAAAATGTAAGATTTTATTTCACCCTCTTAAAAATAAAGGTTCTTTATGGTTCCACAGAGAATCTTTAACATCACTGGAATATTAATGTTCTTTATAGTATAAAAAAACAAAAAAGTTTGTTAGATTATTAAAATGTTCTTCACAGTAAGAAAAAATAAATGTTTCTTCTGTGGCAATGCTAAAAAAAACTTTTGGAACCTTTATTTTTAAGAGTGTAAAGAATATGAAAATTACAATTTTATGCATAATTCTAGTTGATGTGAGCTAATTTGGCTGTTTGTGTGCAGAGCTTTATTAAAAAGGACTAAGCAGGGATGTGCAGAGAGTTCCTCAGGGGCAGGGGCTCAAATGTAAAAAAGGGGTATATATGTATATACATATACATATATATATATATATATATATATATATATATATATATATATATATATATATATGCTTTGCATCACAGAAGTAAATGATATTAGAAAGAACATTAAAATAGAAAACCATTAATTTTAAATTGTAATAATTTTTCTGTATTTTTGATCAAATAAATTCAGGCTTGATGCGAATAAGGGATTTCTAAAAAAAAATTAAAATAAAATAGTAATGTGTGTGCAAATTTTGGACTAGTACTGTACTATTATAGGCCTACTATTGCTGCAAAATTATAAAAAATGTTAAAATAATAAAGTCATTTCGCGTGTTGTTGTCAGCCAACACTTCACATAATACCGGTAGGCCTGTAGGCCTGGGCTTCATTTCACAAACTATGAGTTTCATCAAATGGTAAACGGTGTATGACTTACTATACTTACCATTAATGCTACTTTTGGGTGCTTTGTAGTCAGTTAACATCCATTAGTTCAACGACGCAGACTCAGATCGCTTCATAAATGTAAATTCGTCTGTCCAGGTAATCTTACAATTTATTTATAAATGACCAGAAAATTACCGCTCCACTTCACATTGTCCAATGAAATGTGAACGTGTTGTGCCAGACGACGATTGGTCGGTGTATTATACATGACAAACAGATTTTTAATCGAATCGACACACACAACCTTTTATTGTTGGGGGAAAAAAAATAAAAAAATTGTTTGGTTTATTTTTTCTCCTGCCGTCGGGCCATATACTGAAGAATGTGGGATACCTACGTTTACATAAGTGTATTTTCATTTTAAAACGCATAACTTTTGCTACGGTTATGCCTGCCGTCCACACACTACTTTAGGACAGTCAAGACCGAAGCAAGACACACGCAACTTGACGCAAGTGACGCAACCCATAGCAACGCGTTATAGCAACGACGCCTCAGACTCTGACAGAAACGTGAATTTAGGCTACTATAGTTTTGTACACATTGTCATGTTAATTATAATCAAATGCATTTTGTTTTATTGACCACAATATTATCATTGTGAATGTTTGAGAGGGGCACTTTTGATTAATTTTGAAATAGGGCAAGGGCTCGTGCACGTGCACGCGTGCCCGGGACTAAGTGTTTCTTTGACCATCAGAACGGTCAGATCTTGTGAAAGATTCTTATCTCTGTGTAATCTGTAAATATTGGGGTAAAATCTGATGACAGACCTCAGTGGTTTCATCAGATTTATGCATTTGTAAGCAGTTTTTGTGTTTTGTGATTTAGCCTCAGCAAATATTCTGATGAAAGAACGTTCTCAATCTCAATCAAACCTGTCAATTATACGACATGTGAATCTTTCAGAATCCATCCATCTGTGATCCATTTTAGTGTGATTCATGAGAGTGGCGAAATAGTTGTTTGAACAACTTGAAAAGCTTAAATATGTGAGGTAATGTTTGTCTGAAATGATCAAGTTCCACATTCAAATATAACCCAGAGACGAAATAAACCATTAATGGAGTGTGCTTTACTGATGTGGCCAAAACATAGCTATCGGGAAACATGAACGACAATACAAATAATGTCTGGGACTTTGCAGCTTGCAGGTACCATGCAATTTCAAAAGTTCAGATGGTGCCATCTAAGAATTTGAGGTAAGAAAAACTATTAAACTTTAACAAAAAAACAAAAACAAAATTTGTATATTCACTTATAAATACAACCCCTCATATATAATGTAAGCCATGTCTTAATGAGCCGGATGACAGCATTCATTATTCATTATCTTTTATTTTTTTTATTTTTTTATTGCAGTTGAACAATCAAATAACAAATAATAATACAATTGAACATTCATAACAATGAAATGACAGTGGATGACAAAAACAAAAAAAAGGAAGACAATAGATACATTTTAAGTAGTCCTACAAAGAAAAAAGACGTATTAATCCAATTACACTTCGCTCAACAAAATATCATATAATTTCAAAAATTTGACACTTTTTTGTTGTTAATTCTTTTCAACGTCTTAATAAAGTAGTTAAAGTCACATAAAAAAATATATAATTTGGGTACTTTTAGAGAAAACTTACACTTATGTATAAAATATTTTGCTAATAAAATAAATATGTTTCCAATATATTCTATTTTATGACTACAATGAGAAAAATAACAAATTACATCACCCAATACAAATTCAATATCTAATTTTAATTTTGAAACAAGGAGTTTTGACAGATCCAACCAAAATTCTTTAACAAGGGAGCAATTAAAAAAAAGATGATCAATTGACTCAATACTACTTTTACAGAAATTACAATTCAAGTTACCATTACCAAATTTAGATGTGAGTTTGTTGGTGGGATAAATATTATGTAAAATTCTTAAGTTCATTATTCATTATCCAGTCGTCATAGGGAACAGTGATGACGTGTGGCCACTAGACGGCGCCTGCGCACTGAGAGCTGAACTGAAGTCTTTTTTTATTGCAATTTTTGACAAACATAAGATACAAAAACAGACAAACTTTCAGACAATAAACATGTTATAGTTCTATAGTCATCAAGAAAAATAATATAAGGAAGCCTGATTTATCTATTGAAAATGATCAGCAAAGAGAAGTACGAGAAAGAAAAAAAGGAAGAAGAAGAAAAAAGGAAAAAGTGGGGGCACAAAAAATGAAAAGCATATTATGAAAGAAAATTAAACAAAGATGTTTTTATAGCTTTCTTATTTACAGATCTGCAGCACACTGATAAAAATGAATTCTGTGGTGAAGTAAATAGCCTAGGGGAGAGCGGGGCACAAAGTAATGCTTTTTGACTTTCTCAGTTTGTGTAAATCTACTTATGTTCAGAGTATTTATTTTTTCCCACATTAATTTCCCACATGTCTGGTACAATTATGTGGTTTTGTTTTATTAATACAGTATATACTTTTTTCTGGATATACCCCGAAAGAATGGAAGTGAAATGTGACAACATGCCCCATAGGTGGGGTACATTGTAACATGTGACGGGCACATTGTAACATGACATATGGCAGCTTAAAATGTTATCTGATCTAATAAAAAAAATATACAAGACAAACTAAAATATTTTCTAAATAAAATACAATTAAAAAACTTTTTCATATAAAATAATGGCAATTTTTAATAATTAAATATAAACTCATTTTTGAGTTTTGACTACGAACACATGAAAACACAGCTATACAACATAGTTCAAAACAAATAAATAATTAGTAATTTCTGAACATTGACACTCAGTCTTTATTCACCTTTTTCTCACGTTTTCTCAATAAAATTAATAAAACTATAGAATATAATAGCATATTTCTAATAGGGGCTCATTGTAACGCAGTGTGACAACATGCCCCGCCTGCACAACTGGGATTTAAACCCGGCTAGTTAGCGAAGCATTAAAGAACTATCTCAACTGTTAAATAGCATATTGGAGATTAAAATAATATCAGATTTGTCTAATTTTAAATAAACACAAAAAATAGAGATGAAAAACTTACTTACTTACTTTTGCCATGGTTAAATAAATGTCTATGGATATCTTCCAAAAAAAAATGTAGAAATTAAAGCGTAAATATCAACGTTATAAAATGAAGTAATATTACTCAACTTTTCTGATACCGCTGTTCCCATCATGCACTGGGGCTTGCATAATTAATGAGGTTGATTTTTCACTGTTTTCCAGCTGTATTTACACTGCTTTATCATTGCTTTTGTTGTTAGGATTAGTAACTTGCCATTTTGTGACATTTGGAATTTTCTACTCAAAATTGCACATTCAAAACCAAAAACGATTCATCATGTGTACTGTGTTCACTTCACGCGTGCCTTTTAAATATGTAGATGTGGTGTTTCACACATTATCTATTGTATTAATTACTGAGATGTTTCTAAGTAATGCATATACTTTAAAAGTGTGGTTTAATTCAATGTTTATTGTCTGAGTGAAATGTATTGCAAAGGAAACTTCAGCTAAATAGATATTACTCAACCTTTTACTAAGTTCAAATGACTTATTTTCTTTGTTACTTTCACTTAACTTAAGTAGAGTTTGCTTCATTCCATATGTGAAATTTACTTTAAAAATATGCGTGCAAAAACTTGCCAAAGAAAAATTCAGTAAATTTTACTTATTGTTTTTTTTCAGTGAAGCATCTCCTGCTGCTCTGATGTCTCAGGATGATTGTCCATGTAAAGATGAAAAAGATATTATTCATATTTTTTCCCGTTGCCTTTTTATTTATTACAGGTGATACAGATCACCATTCAATTCCTATTAAATAGCCATCAGACAGTGCATAGTTTAGTCGTTAAACTACGCATGACAGGGTTAAAGTGCATAAAACCCTGATGCACAAACATTTATTGAACCAGCGCTAATAAACTGTATGTATCTGAACTCAACCTATCTAAACCACCGAATACAATGCACAATTTTTTGTTCTTAAATAAAAATAATAATCTCAAACTAATCTTTCAGTCTCTCAGCTCTGTATTGTGATTTTACTGTGGCATCTGCTAAATAAACACCTCTATAATAATGAATATTAAAGGGACAGCTCACAAAAAATAAATAAATAAATAAATAAATAAAGCATATTTGACCTGTTTGACTTCTTCTGAAGAACGGTGAGAAACAAACAGCATTGGACCCCATTGACTTTCACTGAATGGAAAAAAAAAACTTTTTCAGAAGTTGTTTTGAATTTTTTTTTTTTTTTTTTTTTTTGTGAGAATCCCTTTCAGGTCAGATATACTTTTAAAAATAAAGGCTCCAAAGGTTTTTTCATCACAATGAACCATTTTGGTTCCCTAAAGAACCTTTCAGTGAATTCTTAAAAGTCCCCCTGTGGTGAAAATCCAGCTTTTAATGTTGTTTATGTGTCTATGTGGTGTTTTTAATACGCTTTAAGACAAACCATGTGTAAATTCATAAGTCGACAGCATTGCTGAGTATTTCCTCCTTAAAACTGCAGTGAACCAAAGACAGTCTCAAAAACACGCTTTGAAATCGCTGGTGTTTCTGACGTCACAAACTACCTTGTAACCAATCAGATCAACGTGTGATCGTCAACCAGTGGATCTCTGAGCTGAGTGAGTGAGTGGAGGCGGGGCTCATTTGCATATTCATAGAACCGCGCATACTAAACGAGGCAAGGGCAGTGGTGGTCTTAACATAGAGGCATAGGTAGGCGGCTGCTTGGGGCCCCAACCAACCTCAAAGAAAAGAAAAGAAAAGAAAAGAAAAGAAAAGAAAAGAAAAAAAGAAAAGAAAAAGCCCCTTATCACCATGAATGCTTCAAAAGCATGGTACATTTTATTCCTATTCTTAAGAAATACGTTGAAACGTTGAAGTAGTAGTTAAAATGTCCAGTTCATGGTTAACTGTCCCTACACATACACCCCCTACTTTCACAATGAAATGGACAAGTCCGTAACGGTGCGCGGCGCGACAGATAAACACGCAGTGACAGGAGAACTGTGAAGTACACAAACAGAGACGAAGCCAAATGAATCTAAACGCGAAAATGAAACAAAGTTACCCAAGCGGCTCAAATAAAAGAAAAAAGCGAAAAGACGCCTATAAGTATTTGGCAATGCTGCCAAAGATTACAAACCTTTTTATGGCTACTGTTGGGGATACAGACAGCACTGTAAAAAGTGAATAGTTGGATCAACTTAAAAAAATTACTTCAATTGGTAACACCTAAAGAAATTACGTTTTCTCAACTTAAATTATCATGTTTTATCATGAAAAACGTGATAATTTAAGTTTAGAAAACTTAATTTCTTTAGGTGTTACCAATTGAAGTAATTTTTTTAAGTTGATCCAACTGTTCACTTTTTACAGTGAGGAACAACAACGTACAAAGCGTTGAACATGCCGCTACAGCAGCTAGCTGTGAAGTGGCGCTAGGTGAGGATAACGTTAACACACTCACATGGATATACGTGGATATACACACTCACATGGATATACATGGATATACACACTGACATGGATACGTGGATTTGCTTAGAGCCAAATGCAACCTCACCTCTCCCCAGTTCGCCCCTCTTAAGTTACCCCCTCTCACTCACTTACTATAAATACTGTTTTGGCGCTGGTAAATGTGACGTGACAGATCCCTAGCGGCACGTGAACCGATCATCTCTACTAGCTATTAGTAAATAAACACAAATAAACAATGTTGAAAGATACAGTACAACTTACCGAAATGTATATAGGCCTACATACATAATATCGATCAATCAGTGTTTTTCAACCGCGGAAAGGGGTCAATAAAAGATCTGGAGGACTATTATGTCACATTACCTCAGGAAAGCCGTTTAATGACCAAAATATAGGCTATAGCATGTTTGATGGCTAGAAAAAAAGAGCTAGAGAGTATTTTGCTAAACATGTGTAGCCTACTATATTACATATTTAGTATATTTTTACTTATATCATTAAATAAAGTTGTTATTTAATAAAAACGCATTATGTTTAATTTGAGTTATTTTTAATAATAGCCTACCAGCTGATAGGGCTCTCTATGTTTACAGCATTATGTGAGTTTTTTTTTTTTTTTTTGAGAAAAATTAAAGCCCATCTTGTGTAGCCTACCTAATATTTATCCAAATGAGTCAATATTGAATCAAATCACAAGAACTGAATTGAAATTGTGAAATTTGTCTCAAGCAATAATAAAACACCGTAGCTTACCAGATATTGTACCATGTAAACATTGTAACATGTTTCTGTTTAGTTACTAAAATGTTTTGACAATCACAATACACATACTTATTGTGATGCAAGATTTATCAGGTTTGAAACCTTATTCTCTGTTGGGTTCCCTCGTGACTATTAGTTTGTGTAGTGCTACACTTTGTGTGTTCTCTGCTTTCCATCTTCATTTTGGAGTAAAGAAGTGTATGCAGGGTTTAAAGGGGAAGGATTTTTTTCTTCACTTCCCCGTAGATTAGCTTTGCCTATCCACCATTCAGTTGGTAAAAAAAAAAATTTCGTTCTCTTTTAAAGATCGAATGGGGGGGGGGGGCATACATACCTTTGCCTTGGGCCCCCAATTTGCTAAATCCGCCACTGGGCAAGGGTGTCGAGTTACATTCAAGCTATTTTAAGGCATGAGAGACAATTCAAGGAAAAAACGTTTAAATATGTAATTCTGGAGATCAAATAAGAGTTTAAAGGGATACAATTGACTATACAGAGCGACTTCCACTATAAAGAACATTTTGAGCAAGGGAAAGGTTGTTAAAGGTTCTTCATTTTTAAGAGTGCATGGTCTGGGAGCTTCTGTTGGTAGAGTTTGTTTCTGCACAGACTAGAGGATGAGTGATTGGATGCTGTGACTCCAGCATCTACACCGAACTGGTTTCCCCGGTATGAAACAGCCTGGATTGCGTCATATGTGCCGTTCGAGTGGTTTAGGGTTACAGTGTTACAGTGTTGCGGGTCACTGGGACAGAGGTGAGGCTTTGGACTGCGGCTCGACGTGGCACTGTAAGTGTCGTGTGTTTATTTGTTCGCGCTAATGATTAACCCAGGCAGGGCTATATATATGCTCTATGCTTCAGTGAGGAGTGTGTTTGTGTGTGTGTGCATGTGTGTGTGTCGCTCACCTCCACAGTCCTCCCTCCCCTCGAGCGCGTGCACATGTGTGACAGACACCGTCATTGGTGCGTCCCTTAAACGTATCACAACTTTTGATGGATTACCCCACTTCTGAGTGCTCACTCTCTGCGGCCACTCACTAGTGCTCACTCTCTCCAAACCAGTCCCAGTGAAACGAGCAAAGCAAAACTTTGCATCATGATCTTAGAGTCGTTCTCGTGGTCCGCGTTCACGGTGCTGTCCACGCTGGTGGTGCTGAGCGCGCTCACGGTGAAGGGCACGAGCACGGCCACCACCGCGTGCCCGACGTGCGGTATACCGGCGATGGAGAAGGACGCGGAGGAGCGATACCTGGTCGAGATTGCGAAACAACAGATTCTGGACAAGCTTCACCTGCGGGAGAGGCCGAACATCACGCATGCGGTGCCACGCGCCGCGCTCATGACCGCGCTTCGGAAACTGCACGCGGGGCGCGTGAGACAGGACGGGACCCTGGAGCTGGACAATAATTTACCGAACTCCTACACAAATAACCAGGCATACGAGATAGTGAGCTTCGCTGATGTCGGTGAGTAGCCTACATGTGACTTGCATTGAAACCTTCTTAAAATGTCTTTGGGTTCATTGGTACCCACGCTGTAAAAAAAATTGTTGGTTTAACTTTAAAAAGTAAGTTACCCGGTTGTAACAAATCTGAGTTCATAAGTTAATGCAATGAAGGAGATTGGTTTATTCAACAGAAACTCAAAATATTATTTTATCTGAACCACGTGAATTATCTAAGTTGATTTGACAAAAGAAAAAAGCTGTGAAAACAAATCATGAAAAAAAAAAAAAAAAAAAAAAAAAAAAAAAAAAATAGCCTCTATAATTTTTTTTTTTTTTTTTTTTTACAGTGTAGACACATTCTTAAAATGTCTTTGTGTTCATTGGTACCCACGCTGTAAAAAAAAAAAAAAAAAAGTTCATTGAGTTCATTGAAAAAAAAAAAAAAAAAGAGTTCATTAAAATTATTTTCATGATTTGTTATCACAACTTTTATCTTTTGTCAAATCAGCTTGGATAATTATTTTGGTTCAGATAACATTATATTTTGAGTTTCTGTTGAATAAGCCAATATCCTTCATTGTATTAACTCAAATTTTTATTTTCAGTGAACTCAAAATTGTAAGGCAACCAGATAACTTACTTTCTCAAGTTAAAACAACATGAACGCAAAGACATTTGAAGAATGTTTCTACAATGTAAAAAAAAAGTGTGTTTACCTTAAAAAAAAAGTTACCTGGTTGCCTTTTTACAATTTACAATTTTGAGTTCATTGAAATTAAAGATTTGAGTTAATACAATGAGGATATTGGCTTATTCAACAGAAACTCAAAATATTATGTTATCTGAACCACGTGAATTATTTAAGGTGATTTGACAAAAGAAAAAAAGTTGTGAAAACAAATCATGAAAATATATTTTTACAGTGCAGAGGCAAACGTTCTCAGAGGCAAAGTTATGAACAAAATAATAAAAAAATATATAGACATTAGTCGAATCCAAAATAAAAGATTATGTTTACATAATATATGTGTGTGTATACTTATTTTGTATATATAAATACACACACATGCCAAGGTTATAATCGTTAACGAAAACTAACGAAAAAACGAAAACTAGGTGGAAAAAACATTGTCGTTAACTGAAATAAAAATAAAAACGAGGCATTACAAAAAAACGATAACTAACTAAAACTGTAATGTGTGTTTGGCAAAACTAACTAAAATAAAATAAAATTATAGAGTAAATGTCCTTAGTTTTCGTCTTTGTCAAGGTCTTTCATTTTCATTTAATTTCATTAACGCTATTTAAAACACGCAGCGTATTCGTTCAGCTGCATTTCCTTTCCCTGCTCTCCCTCCGTCTCTCTGTCACACATGCGCGCGCGCGCGCGCACACACACACACACACACACACAGCCCCTCCCCTCCGTGCACACCGCGTCTCCATGAGAACGAGTGTTCGGTCGACGTTGAAAGCAAGTTCGCGAAAGGTTGGTATCTCGTGAACAACTTTACACAATCACACATTAAAAAGTGGTATAAAAATATTTTAATTTCTGAATATAATTTTGTGTGTTAATGTCGACCCGAGAAGCGATTGCGCCTTCTTTAGAAAGTTAACTAGTCGCACGTTTGAGGTAAAATGCACTTTTTGGTTGTAGTTGTCGATGTCAAAAGCTGTGATTCAAATATTAAATAATGTTATGTCATTTTTTTTTTTTTTTTTTTACTTTTACACTGAATGTTTGCTGCTTCAATCCAAATGAGTAGGCTATTGACTGTAGGCTATAGGGTACATTTAGTATAGGGTGTGAAAATTGTACAGCTGTGGTATTTGTATAGGGTGTGAAATCTGTATAGAAGATGTGTAGATTTTGTAAGAGGTAAAGGAATTTCAATGGGGTGTGATTTTTTTTTTTTTTCTAAAATTGTATGATGTTTTTGTTGAGTTATTATTACACAATACTTTTTCTGACCTTTTTGAATCTTGCCCCTGACAAATAACCCAAATTACCAAAAAAGACTAAAACTAACACTAAAACTAATAAAAACTAAACTAAAACTAAGCATTTTCAAAAAATAAAAACTAAACTAAACTAGCAAACCCACTTTAAAAACTAATTAAAACTAAACTGAATTTGAAAACAAAAAGTCAAAACGAAATAAAAATAAAAACTAATGAAAAATGCAAAACTATAATAACCCTGACACATGCACGTATATATTTAGGAAAAAAAAAAGATTTATATATAAAATATCTATATTTATATATAAATTATATATAAATATATAAACATGCAAATATTTCTTAATTAAATACATGCATAATTCCGATGTCATTCGCTTCCAGTTATTTCTGCTGTACAAAAACAGCTGCAGATATTTGTTATCATATCACTTGGATTTATAATCATAAGCACAACCAGTGGTTTGCAGTTTTACGGTTCGCTCTTCTAAGCTCTTCTGTGTGATTTCTCTCCAGATGACGAGGTTTCCACCGGTTTCGACACCAGTCTATCATTCCAGTTCCTCCAGGAGAAAGGCCACAGTGTTCAAGTTCTTCAGTCGTCACTGTGGCTCTACGTCCGTCCGGCGGACGCCCCTCGTCCAGGTGAGCGTGTGAGCGCTGAGATCTACCTGTCGGGCGCTAACAACCGCACGCTGCTAATCCAGAGAAGCGTTGAGGTCTCGCGGGGCGGCTGGCACACGTTCCCCGTCACCGTTGCCCTACAAGCCTTTCTAGACGGAGGCCAGCGCCGTCTCAACCTTGAGGTTCACTGCGAAGACGGAGAGCGAAACCTGTGTGTCCGCGACGCTTCCGGCGAACACCAGCCGTTCCTCGTAGCGCAGGTGCGTTTGCGTGAAGACGCCGCGACTCACGCGCTGAGCAAGCGCTCGCTACGCTGCGGAGACGACGTGAGTGTGTGCTGCAAGAAAGACTTGTACATTAAGTTTCGTGATATACAGTGGCAGGACTGGATCATCGCGCCCGAGGGATACCACATGAACTACTGTATGGGACAGTGTCCTCAACATCTCTCGGGATCGCCGGGCATAGCCTCCTCATTTCACGCCACCGTCTTCAGTCAGCTAAAGGCTAACGGGATCCAGACCGCCGTGTCGTCCTGCTGCGTTCCCATCCAGAGACGCCCGCTCTCAATGGTTTACTTCAACTCTCAGCACACCATCGTGAAGACCGACGTCCCGGACATGATCGTGGAGTCCTGCGGGTGCACATAAACTATAGACATTAGCAGTGCTCTTATTTATCAGCCGCTGGAACACCTTCTAATCAAGGCTTTCTGTCTCTAAGCATTATGGGTTTTTATAGATGTTCAAATACTCAGGGAAGCACACTGGCACGGTTACCCAACATGACATTCAGGTATTGCCACCCGTCCCAGTGAAGGTCTGAGAGTGGCTCAAGAGACATTTACTTGAGAAGCAAAATGACTCGAGTCAGAATTAAGTGCTTAAAACAAGGGCAAAAATTCGTCTTGGTGTTCCTTTGAATTAAGTTTATTTTTCTGACTCCATTGGTAGATATTTGTTCTCTATGGAAGCTTGTTTCCGCCACAGAATACAAAATTAAAAAGGTAATTGCGACTTTTTGTCTCACAATTTGCGAGTTTACATCTTGCGATTCCTACTTTATATCTCGCAATTCTGACTTTATTTTTCGCAATTCTGACTTTGATCTCGCAATTCTGACTTTACATCTCGCAATTCTAACTTTATTTTTCGCAATTCTGACTTTGATCTCGCAATTCTGACTTAATCCCACAATTCTGACTTTACATCTCGCATTTCTGACTTTATTTTTCCCAATTCTGACTTTACATCTCGCAATTCTGACTTTACATCTCGCAATTCTGACTTTACATCTCGCAATTCTGACTTTACATCTCGCAATTCTGACTTTACATCTCGCAATTCTGACTTTACATCTCGCAATTCTGACTTTACATCTCACAATTGAGAGTTTATATCATGCAATTCTGACTTTAATCCCACAATTCTGACTTAATCCCACAATTCTGACTTTACATCTCGCATTTCTGACTTTATTTTTCGCAATTCTGACTTTACATCTCGCAATTCTGACTTTACATCTCGCAATTCTGACTTTACATCTCGCAATTCTGACTTTACATCTCGCAATTCTGACTTTACATCTCACAATTGAGAGTTTATATCATGCAATTCTGACTTTAATCCCACAATTCTGACTTTACATCTCGCAATTCTGACTTTATTTTTCGCAATTCTGACTTTAATCTCGCAATTCTGACTTTGTAACTCGAAATTCTGACTTTAATCTCGCAATTCTGACTTTATATCACGCAATTCTGAGAAATAAAGTCAGAATTGCAAGATGTAAACTCGCAAATGTGAGATAAAAAGTCGCAACTATCTTTTAAAATGTTTTATTCTTTCATAGTTCTCAATTCATTTCGAAACAAGACTTAATATCTTCAGTCACTTTGCTTCCCCAGTTTTAAGAATGTTTAGATCTTTCTAACGGAAAACAATACAAAAATACTGAGAAAGAATATACTTTTTCTTTGCATGCAATTCAGTATCTGACGAATGTTTCTCTCATGATAGCTTACTTTTTACCGTTTACGCCAAAGCCAAATGCAACTAAATATGTGTAGTAATGGCTTTTCTTTTCAAGCTGTTTAAACAGATACATTTTCTTATATTTGTAATATTACTAATAATGATACGTTTTATTTATATAGCGCCTTTGCAAAAGCAGTACAGTTAATGTACGATAATCTACAAACAGTACAATAATCTACATTGTACATGTTACAAGTGTCATGTTTTGTGTGTGTATTTTGTCTCATTTGGTTTGAAGCACTTCCTAGGGATGCATAAATCAGTGTGTGACATATCAGTGTGTGGATTCACTGCATCGGACGGGTTTGAGCTCACAACGTTCTGCAACTGCACTTTATACGTTATTTTGCATAGTTAGTACAAATCAAGCCATGCAAATCTGATCTTCATGTGCTTTGTTTATTTTTGCTTCGACAAAAATAATACTGTAACTCGTTGCACAATATTAAAGCTATTCATTAAAGCTCTTTGAAGGAGCTTTAACTCTATGAGATTAATTTATATAATTTTTTATCAAAGGAATATTTTCTTATAAGTGGGAGAGAGCTTGAAAATCTGTACTGTACTGTTCGTCATAATTTTGCTGAATGTGTGTGATTTTGAAAATAAATATTTTACCTATACTTCATGCCTGGTTTAATGAAAAACTAAAACTAAATAAAGATTTGAATTAAGGACAAAGGTCACATCAAACATCATTAGACTAAACAAACCCTGATGTTTGACATGTTCTTCTGGATCACATCCAGAAACTATATCCAAAAGCAAATCCAGAACGATATTACAATATTTCACGGTCATACAGTCTCTTATCGCTTGACAAGTAATTGATCACTACTCTTGGGAAAAAGCAGTATTTCTAAGAAGTCAATCAATAATGTCTAAAAGGCAAAGAGCGTGTTTGCATGGGCAAATAAATGAAGTGGTTTTTAAAGATGGCTATATTTGATGAGTAAACAGCAGTGAAATATTTCTGGCATGACTTCAATCTACTAAAGAAAGGCACAGAAAGGGTTGTTCATCATAAGAAAATGTATTTGTTTGCTTTCGCTGCAAACGTGACATATAAATATAAACATAAACTCACCGAAACACAAACTACTGCCGTTGACAGTCGAGGTACGAGAGCGTCCGAGAGTCCGAGAGCAAGCTGGAAATACAACATTTATTAATAAAGCACATTTAAACACAATATAGATTGATCCAAAGTGCTGGACATAGCACAAAGCAGGTCTACACTATAACAAAAACAACAATTACAGGTTTCCAAAAGCTAAAGAATAGAAATGCAGGACAATATGGCACAATAAGATCACTAATATAATATATTACACGGCCAGACAACGCCGTATATACAAACATAAGGATCTTAAAATCAACTGAATTTAATGCTAAAGCAGGGGAGATATGATCCCTCTTTTTAGACCCATCAAAAGTCTTCCAGACGCATTTTGAACAACTTGCATTCGAGATGGTGAAGATTGAGGGAGACCAGAATAAAGAGAGTTGCAATAATCTAATCGTGACGTTACAACTTCTAAATCTTTGCTTGAAAGAAGGTTCTTCAACTTTGCAATAGATCTTAAATGGAAAAAGCTTCCTCTAATAACAGCACTAATTTGTTTATCAAAAAAATAGTGAAGAGTCAAAGATCACTCCAGGGTTTTTGATTTGTTTGCGCACATGTGTTGAGAGAGAACCTAACTGGGCTTCCAGAGCAGGAGTTAAAACCTCTGTTTTATCCTCATTTAACTATAGAAAATTATTTTTCATCCACCTCTTGATATCATTTACACATTCCAATAACACATCAAATGAGAATCATCTGCATAACAGTGATTGGAAATGTTGTATTTATGAGAAATGAGGGCCAAGGGGAGCATATAAAGGGAAAACATTAAAGGTCCCAAAATAGAACCCTGGTGCACACCAAGCAAAGCAGGCGCAGATGATGAGGAAACGTCCTAAATTTACAGAAAAAGTAATTGAGGTAAGAAGCAAACCACTGTAATACAGTGCCCTTGACACCTACCATACATTCTAGCCGTTCAAGAGGAACGTTGTGGTCAATGGTATCGAATGCAGCGCTCAGGTCCAACAAAACCAGCACAACACCAGAGCCTGAATCCAGAGCAAGCAAGATAACCCTCGACAGAACTGACTCAGTGCTAATGATCTAAAACCAGATTTGGAACATGTCCAAAATATTAAGACTGGAGATGTGAGAAAACTCCTCTAAAAGCTCAGAGATGAAAGGCGGTTTAGAGATTGGTCGATAGTTACTGCACATTTCTGGATCAAGTTGAGGTGTTTTCAACATAGGTTGCACAATTGCATGTTTAAAA
>CM040814.1:898024-910524 GCA_022829025.1 Squalius cephalus
ATCTGCACGCGATGCGTAAGACGTGTCCTCATGAATGTCATGACCGGCTCTGAGACTCTTACGGGACATTCAAAACCAGGTTAGGTGACGTCGTCTTCATCCCGAACGGAAAGAAAACACCAGGAAACTAATAAACTGTTCCTGCAATGCCTTCATACAATCAGCAGCAGCAATAAACTCAACAGAGACGGGAAAAAGTCCAGCAAATATGATGATGACAGATTATTTTTTTATCTGCTGCCTTAAACTTAGCAACTTAGAATAAGAATATATACATTCCCACAATGCAGTGCATCAGCCACTTCAATATATATATATACACTATTTGTTTTGCAATCTCATCTACAGTGACCCCAAAATGATTTATACACCTCAGTTACACTTATAAATGTCTGAATGTCATTATATATTCTAATAAATATCACAACAAGTGTCATTTCTTGCAAAGAAAGATTCAAAAACACACTTTCCAAACAAAAAAAATTGACAATCAGAAGTTTGTTGGGTTTTAAATGCCAAATCAATGGATGAAGCATCAGTTTTGTGTTTGTGGATGATGTTGATATATCAACTAGTTATTTTTTAGAGGAGAACTGACTTCATAAATCAAATAAAAATCACCAAACCACAAGCTGATTCAAAACATTAGATAAACGTTCCTACATTTAGGAGAGTGACTTTTTTTGGGATCATTGTATATGGAAAATATCAAGAGGTCACATGCAAAATGTTGATGTGCTTGTGTGCATTCCCACAATGCAGTGCATCAGCCACTTCAAATAACTTAAATCCAGGAGCTGATCCTATTACTGTAGACCCCATTACCTGAAATATCCACTCACTTACATCACACTCAGACATGAGCTCCGGCAACCTCTCATGAGTGACAGAGACCGCGATCACTGGATCACAACATCGCTCGTGCTGGGGACTCAGATCAGCCATTTTACAGTGTTTCAATTCAAATTAAATCTAAATGTGACCCTGGACCACAAAACAGTCACATGGGTCAATTTTTGGAAATTGAGATTTATACATCATATGAAAGCTGAATAAATAAGCTTTCCATTGATGTGTGGTTTGGATATTTGGCTGAGATACAACTATTGTAAATCTGGAATAAAAAAATCGAAACCTTGAGAAAATCTCCTTTAAAGTTGTTCATTTATGTTGGCGATTGTGCTGCATTCACTCACAAAAATAAATGTTTTATATACAGTACCAGTCAAAAGTTTGGAAACACTACTATTTTTAATGTTTTTGAAAGAAGTCTCTTATGCTCATCAAGCCTGCAGTTAAAAAAAACAAAAACAAAAAAAAAAACAGTAATATTATGAAATATTATTACAATTTAAAATAATGGTTCTCTTTATTAATATACTTTAAAATGTAATTTATTTTTGTGATGCAAAGCTGAATTGTCATCAGCAAGTACTCCAGTCTTTGTTGTCTTATGATCCTTCAGAAATCATTCTAATATGCTGATTTATGATCAATGTTGGAAACAGTTGTGCTGCTTAATATTTTTTTTTATAACCTGAGATACTTTTTTCAGGATTATTTGATGAATAAAAAGTTAAAAAGAACTGTATTTATTTAGAATAGAAATCTTTTGTAACAATATACACTACCGTTCAAAAGTTTGGGAACAATAACTATTTTTTTTTAAAGAAATTAGTACTTTAATTCAACAAGGATGCGTTAAATTGATAAAAGGTGATGGTAACGATTTATATTGTTAGAAATGTTTTTATTTTGAATAAATGCTGTTTTTATGAATAAATGCTGTTAACGTTTTACTCATCAATGAATCCTGAAAAAAGTATTCCAAAAAAATATATTAAACAGCACAACTGTTTCCATCATTGATAATAACTGAGTATCAAATCATCATATTAGAATGATTTCTGAAGGATCATAAGACACCAAAGACTGGAGTACTTGCTGATGAAAATTCAGCTTTGCATCACAAAAATAAATTACATTTTAAAATATATTAAAAAAGAGAACCATTATTTTAAATTGTAATAATATTTAATAATATTACTGTTTTTTTTTTGTTTGTTTTTGTTTTTAACTGCAGGCTTGATGAGCATAAGAGACTTCTTTCAAAAGCATTAAAAATAGTAGTGTTTCCAAACTTTTGACTGGTACTGTATTTACGGTAGGAAATTTACAAAATATCTTCACGGAACATGATCTTTACTTAATGATTTTTGGTTTAAAAGAAAAATCGATAATTTTGACCCATACAATGTATTGTTGGATATTGCCACAGATAAACCCGTGCGACTCGAGACTGGTGACGTGATCCAGGGTCACAAATATCTAAAAATGTCTAGCAGGGAAAGTCGTCAATTATTCTCAGATTAAAATCAGACAGTGTTAAGATGTCCATATTTACATTTATGTTTTTGGCAGAATGTATATCTAAAGCAACTCATTGAAGGTAAACATTTGATCAGTTCATACATTCACTGGGAATTAAACATGGATGGAAAGGCATGTGGATGAATAATAGATGTGTGGATGGCAAAGTAAGTTGCTTTGGATAAAACATCTTCCAAATGCACAAATGTAAATATATCATGTCCCTCTTAACCCTCTTATATAAAATTCAAACAATTTTTGATGGCAAATGTGTCCCCTGCTCATAATCATCAAAACTTCTAAAATCAACACAGGATGAATCCAGAGAAACATCATTCTTCCAGGTTATCCTGCACAGAACAGTGACCTAAAACACACTTCAAGAGACATCAACAGTGCAGCATTCATCATGACACATCAAAGTAATGATGCAAACACAACCAGATATTGCTCACTCACACTGGACGGGTCAGCCAGATTCACAATCACTATAAAAGGACATTTTCAAGGAATTCCACAAACCCAAACAGAAGTCACTGGGGTCACACGCCGTTATCTGTGGACAGACTGTGAATTGCAAATACAACCACATCAAAACCCCCACGACAACAAACCCAAATGTGATGTTTATATTACCTACGTATTAACTAATATTACTGTCTCACTGCATTCTGAAACAGAAGATCTGAAACTCTCAAGAGAAAAAATACCCGACTCACGAAAGATTTCAATATAGGAGACGTACCTATATTACCTATATTAATACCGTTCTAAGGTGTAGGGTTTTTTTTAAAGAAATTAATACTTTTATATTCAGCAAGGGTGCATTAAATTGATCAAAAGTGACATTTATACATACATGTTACAAAAGATTTCAAATTAATGCTGTTCTTTAAACATATTCACAAAAATTAAAATGCATCACGGTTTACACAAAAATATAAAACGGTTTTCAACACTGATAATAATCATAAATGTTTCTTGAGCATCAAATCATCATATTAGAGTGATTTCTGAAGGATCATGTGACACTGAAGACTGGAGTAATGATGCTGAAAATTCAGCTTTGATCACAGGAATAAGTTACACTTTACAATATAATTTCTTTTTAATAATATTTGAGAATATTCCTGTTTTTGATCCAATAAACGCAGCCTTGGTATGAGCAGAATAAGAACTGTGACTAACTAAACCAAAGTATATGATTCTTACACGTTTGGTTCATCATGATAATCTTCATAAATGAACTTCAACTTTTATGAATTTTGAAGCTTAAGTACAATCGGCAGAAGTACAAAGCTAAACGTAGACTATTAACAAACTACATCACGGGTCTTGAGAGCTAATGCAGCACAATTAAAGTGATAATTCACCCAAAATGATCATTCTGTCATAATTTACTCACTTTTATGTCTTTTCAAACCGGTTTGACTTTTGTGGAGCATAAAAGAAGATATTTTGAAGGATATTGAGAACCAAAAACATTGAAAACATCTTCTTTGGTGTTCTGCGGGTTTGGAGAGTGATGGAGAGCAACAGGCTGATGGATAGAGACAGTGATTGACAGATCGAGAGACGCCTCTGAATGAACCGTCACTCAAGATGAGACTAGACGTCGGTCACAGACTTCAGACAGATATCACACACACACACCTATAAAATACACTTCAGACACGTGCTTCATGACCATAGCTGAACTTTCACCCGTCATCAGTCATCACTGTTCAGTCATCAGAATCAGTGTTCAAATATGAACTTTATACTAAGTAACAGTATGAAGGTTATGAAGTTACGTCACTGTTCAACAATGTGAGCAGCGTGTGCATATATTCAGGAAAAAAATTAATATCATGTATTTTTTATTTAATCAATAGATAGATAGACGATAGATAGATAGATAGACAGACAGACAGACAGACAGACAGACAGACAGACAGACAGATAGATAGATAGATAGGCGAGGAGTGAGGAGGCGAGGATCGAGGAGTGAGGAGGCGAGGATCGAGGAGTGAGGAGTGAGGAGTGAGGAGGTGAGGAGTGAGGAGGCAAGGATCGAGGAGTGAGGAGGTGAGGATCAAGGAGTGAGGAGGCGAGGATCGAGGAGTGAGGATTGAGGATCGAGGAGTGAGGAGGCAAGGATTGAGGAGTGAGGAGTTGAGGAGTTGAGGAGTGAGGAGGTGAGGAGTGAGGAGGCGAGGATCGAGGAGTGAGGATTGAGGAGTGAGGAGGCAAGGATCGAGGAGTGAGGAGGCGAGGAGTGAGGAGGCGAGGATTGAGGAGTGAGGAAGCGAGGAGTGAGGAGGCGAGGATTGAGGAGTGAGGAGGCGAGGATTGAGGAGTGAGGAGGCGAGGATTGAGGAGTGAGGATCGAGGAGTGAGGAGTGAGGATCGAGGAGTGAGGATCGAGGAGTGAGGATCGAGGAGTGAGGAGGCGAGGATTGAGGAGTGAGGAGGCGAGGATTGAGGAGTGAGGAGGCGAGGATTGAGGAGTGAGGAAGCGAGGATTGAGGAGTGAGGAGGCGAGGATCGAGGAGTGAGGATTGAGGAGTGAGGAGGCGAGGATTGAGGAGTGAGGAAGCGAGGAGTGAGGAGGCGAGGATTGAGGAGTGAGGAGGCGAGGATTGAGGAGTGAGGAGGCGAGGATTGAGGAGTGAGGATCGAGGAGTGAGGAGTGAGGATTGAGGAGTGAGGATTGAGGAGTGAGGATCGAGGAGTGAGGATCGAGGAGTGAGGATCGAGGAGTGAGGAGGCGAGGATTGAGGAGTGAGGAGGCGAGGAGGCGAGGATTGAGGAGTGAGGAAGCGAGGATTGAGGAGTGAGGAGGCGAGGATCGAGGAGTGAGGATCGAGGAGTGAGGAGTGAGGAGTGAGGAGTTGAGGATCGAGGAGTGAGGAGTGAGGATCGAGGAGTGAGGAGTTGAGGAGTGAGGATCGAGGAGTGAGGAGTGAGGAGCTGAGGAGTTGAGGAGTGAGGATCGAGGAGTGTGGAGTGAGGAGTGAGGAGTGAGGAGCTGAGGAGTGAGGAGCTGAGGAGTGAGGAGCTGAGGAGTGAGGATCGAGGAGTGAGGAGCTGAGGAGTGAGGATCGAGGAGTGAGGAGGTGAGGAGTGAGGAGTGAGGAGCTGAGGATCGAGGAGTGAGGAGTGAGGAGCTGAGGAGTGAGGAGCTGAGGAGTGAGGAGCTGAGGAGTGAGGAGTGAGGAGCTGAGGAGTGAGGAGCTGAGGAGTGAGGAGCTGAGGAGTGAGGAGCTGAGGAGTGAGGATCGAGGAGTAAGGAGCTGAGGAGTGAGGAGTGAGGAGCTGAGGAGTGAGGAGCTGAGGAGTGAGGATCGAGGAGTGAGGAGTGAGGAGTGAGGAGCTGAGGAGTGAGGAGCTGAGGAGTGAGGAGCTGAGGATCGAGGAGTGAGGAGCTGAGGAGTGAGGAGCTGAGGAGTGAGGAGCTGAGGAGTGAGGATCGAGGAGTGAGGAGCTGAGGAGTGAGGATCGAGGAGTGAGGAGCTGAGGAGCTGAGGAGTGAGGATCGAGGAGTGAAGAGTGAGGAGCTGAGGAGTGAGGATCGAGGAGTGAGGAGCTGAGGAGTGAGGATCGAGGAGTGAGGAGTGAGGAGCTGAGGAGTGAGGAGCTGAGGAGTGAGGAGCTGAGGAGTGAGGAGTGAGGAGTGAGGAGTGAGGATCGAGGAGTGAGGAGCTGAGGAGTGAGGAGTGAGGATCGAGGAGTGAGGAGTGAGGAGCTGAGGAGTGAGGATCGAGGATCGAGGAGTGAGGAGTGAGGAGTGAGGAGCTGAGGAGTGACGAGTGAGGAGCTGAGGAGTGAGGAGTGAGGAGTGAGGAGCTGAGGAGTGAGGAGTGAGGAGCTGAGGAGTGAGGAGCTGAGGATCGAGGAGTGAGGAGTGAGGAGTGAGGAGTGAGGAGCTGAGGAGTGAGGATCGAGGAGTGAGGATCGAGGAGTGAGGATCGAGGATCGAGGAGTGAGGAGTGAGGAGTGAGGATCGAGGAGTGAGGATCGAGGAGTGAGGAGTGAGGATTGAGGATCGAGGATCGAGGAGTGAGGAGTGAGGAGTGAGGAGTGAGGAGTGAGGATCGAGGAGTGAGGATTGAGGATCGAGGAGTGAGGAGTGAGGAGTGAGGATCGAGGAGTGAGGATCGAGGAGTGAGGATCGAGGAGTGAGGAGTGAGGATTGAGGAGTGAGGAGTGAGGATCGAGGAGTGAGGATCGAGGAGTGAGGATCGAGGAGTGAGGAGTGAGGATTGAGGAGTGAGGAGCTTCATGAGGAGTAGACACACGGGTGTATCTTTGCAGAAGAGTTTTATCGCCTAAACGTGACGCTCGTACATTCTCCTCCCCCTTCACATCGACCACAATCATTTGAATTTATACTTTACCTTTGCAGTTTAAATAAACCAAACATCTCACATATTTCAACAGGGTATCTTGCTTTATTACAGTTTTTCTCAGTCGCTTTGGTGCATTTCTCAAATCATCCTTAATATTTGCAAAGAAGTATGTGCATTTTCAAAACAGTTCATACAAACAGCAGCACACACTGGATTACCTGCAAAAGCCTGTAATTTACTCAAAATATTTAGTTAATCTCTCAAAAGTAAGTATTTATGTTAATGAACATATCAGTGCCATCAGAATGAAAAGTCCTTGTGTCATTGTTCACAAACAAGACAGTCAAAATGCTTAGTCATGTTGTCAATAAAACACTGCACTCTGTGTGAGTATTCCCTGATGTAAACTATGGCAACAGTTTGGATGACAGTATTGAAATGTAAAGCTGCGCTTCTTCTGTATGCCATATATCCATTTCAAAAGTACAAATTTACACACTACTGTACGTGAGTTATTGATTGAAAGAGACTGGATAGGATTCACAGTTACACTTTAAGTATATATGCTTGCCAATCGAAGATTCATGAGATGCAACTTTGAGCTATTTCAGAGAACTGGTTTCTCATTGGTTGATCTAAAATCTCTTCATTAGTGAAAGTCAAGATTCACCTGTACAATTCATCAATTCATGGCACATTTACAAAGAGTCTAATAGAAATGTGTAGAAAATATGCTTGACAGTTTATGATAACTAGATCAAACATTTTGCATTTAATGACTACGATGAACTAATGACTAGATGTTTTGAGGGGTAAGACTATTGCACAGAGAACTATTGACAATTGTACATTATCAGTTGCATGAATGTACCAAAGCAATCGCAACTTGTTCAAAAGAATGAGAAACTGCTTTTGTGATGTGCACAAGTGAATAGATGATGTGAAGGTTGAACAAGTAGTTTTGAGAATTTCATTTCTGATCTGAGAAATGCACCAAAGCGACTGAGAAAAACGGTATTATTTATTATGAATTTCTTAAATAACCAAACTAAAACAACATAAGGGCAGATCCTTTGAGCGCTGCTGCTGACGCAGTGAAGTGATCAAGTATTGCAATGTATAAATATGCTTTTCTTTCCTTCCCTCATCCTACAGGGGGTGGAGCTGAGACAATATGAATAAGAATAAGAATTGAGAAGCACCCCCTGGCTTATGCATAATAAAAAGAAGATCCCATCAGTTTCCACTAGGTGGCATTGTTTCAAACAAGCTCAAGTACCTATTTGATGTAATTCATTTTTCTACCACAAGAGGAACAAATTCACACCTCTCAGATACACATGCATGTTCATATTTGTAAAAGTTGACATCTGTCCACATAACCTCTGCTTACTTGCTGTAGAAGTACAGCAATCTATTAACATATCATATAACATATTCTCTTGTTTTTCTCAGGATCTCTAAATACAAGCCTGTAATGCATCTAAAACTAGACCCTTTTTCTGCTATTGATGGACTTGATGGTTTAGATACGGCTCGAGGAAACAAAACAACAGTGAAAGGTGAGGTTATAGTAAAGAAGAAACCCTTAGACCACAGATTTGGACAACAGGTCAAAAAGAAACGGCACTGATGACAATACACTGCTCTCATACTTTCAGCACTTTTCCCACTCTAAATGGTTAAATTATGACTATAAAGCTGCATATAGAAGCAGATTTACAATAGAGACGAGTAAAGGAAGACGGGTAACAAATAAATGCATAACCTGACTGAACGTTTAGCACCGATATCAGAGTGAAAAACATTGCTATCAGATATGTTTGGTATTCTGGGACTATTTTAAACAAATTGGTTTCTCAGACAAACCTTAATACTTTGACGTATGACCCAGACTTCTGTTCAAACTTCTGACTGAACATCATTCTTGCCCCAAACATGCAACTCTGGAGAGAGAAAAACAACATAGTGGTGAGTTTTGCACAAGAAAACTGGAAAGTTTCCAGGTAGTCATACCTAAAACAAACAACAGGTGGCGCCTGAGGATTCATCAGAGATTGTGACGCGGGTAGGTTCAAACTCCTGTATTTCTGCTCTAATTTTTAGCCACCAAACCACACAAATGTGTTTCCAAAAGAGAAAATTTGAAACCTATCACAGAGAATTCAAAGCATCTCTGGAAAGTCCTGATCTACATAACTGTAAAAACAGTTCATCTGATAATAGAAGCATTTTTAACATTGTATAGATACTGATACACTTTTTTCAGCAACTTTATAAGGTGTTTTGTGGAGTGACTGAAAAACTGCAGGATTAAATCCTAGAAGTGGTGATTCGTAAACTACAATTGTGTTTTTCCCAGGTTCCTACAACAAGATTGCACCTTAGGTAAAGACTTCCCAGCATCAGACCCATGATATCAACCAACAAGAACAAAACTAGACGTGCTGCAGGTGTTCTGTTTTTGAAGCTTGAAAGTATTTGGTCCTCAAACCTTAATTCTTGCTTGCTTTTTTTGCCAAACTCATTGAGTCCTCGAAAAACATTTAACCCCGTTAATTTTGCTCGTCTTCTAGTGGATCTGGTGGACCCCTAGAATTGAAAAGAAGATTGTACTGTTTGTGACAACTGGAGGCATCAATGCCCTCTTCGGTCTTTAGCATTAATTGCTGGGTTTGATAAAGAGTTCCTGCAAATCGACACTGAAACTTGAGGATGGAAGTTTCTTGCATCATCTATATAGGGAATTGAATCAGTCCCCCAGTTAGGGTAATGATCTAGAGGGAATGTCAGTTTGGGAACCTTGGACATTGTGCTCAGTAAAACACAAAGGTCCCTGGCACACGCAAGTACATTAGGCAACAAACAATATTTTTGAGTCCTTACCTAATGTTTGTATAAGGCGTAGACTGGCAGCCTATTAATGAAAGATTTGGACAGGTAACAAACTGTTTGAAAACATTCAAGGATGGATCTTTCATCCCAACCCCAAGCTGCTTCAGCTACAAGAGAATATAGTGATATTGGATGAAAGCTGTGGGAACAAGCACATTCCCAAGGGAATATGAGATGAGAGAAACTAGGGGCAAAGTTTTTCTACCCATGCAATTTACTTTTTTATCCAAAGCAACTTACATTGCATTTCAAGGTACACATTTACATTCTTATCAGTTCTTGCTTTCCCTGGGAATGGAACCTATGACCTTGGTGTTGCAAGCGCCAATGCTCTACTGTTTGAGCTACAGGAAAGTTGCATTAACTTCAAACAAAGAAGATGGTGCAACAGCTGTTCTGGTGGGCTTTATCAGCACCTGTTTTATTGTCTTTCAATTCAATGAAGCGTCCAAGCTTTGGAAGACTTGTCCCGGACACTCTTCCGGTACTAAAGTTGGGGAATCTTAGATCTCAGACTCGATCTGAAGGACATTCGGCACATCCGGTTGATCCCAGAACTGATCGAAGGTGGTCTTTTTCCTACGGAAAAAGTGTCCCAATGTACAGCTCCAACTGGACCAGTCAGGTTCACTCTTTAACATCTTATCCAAATGAAGATGCCACTATCCTGGGCCATTTTGGACTGACACATCTGCCGTCCACATAACCTCTGCTTACTTGCGGTGAAGTACAATGATCTACAACCATTAGTATCACTAGAGAAACCACTTTCAGATATACTCTCATTTTTCTCAGCATCTCTGAATACAAGCCTGTGATGCATCCTAAACTAGACCCTTATTCTGCCATTAAAGGCCGGTTTGGCTACGGCTCGAGGAAACATAGTAAGAAAAGACCCATGGGAAGAAAAGACCCATCTCTTGATCGAAGTTTCTAGAGTTTGTCAATGTACAGCATCCGCCTAGACCAGTCAGATCAACTATTTAACATCTCATCCAAAGGAAGATGTCACTATCCCGGACTGACACCGTCCAGCGCCTTTTTTTTTTCCTCTAGGAGGGTCTCCAATCCAGGTACTGTCCTGGTTCAACCCTGCTTATCCTCAAAGGGTATCTAGTAAAGAGCTGGAGAGTGATAGGCTGCCACATGTTAACTCCCTCAACAACATTTGCCAAAAAGGTTAAGGGAAAAAGGAAGGAGGACTTTGAATGTGCTATTGCCTGACCCCATACAAAATGCATGGGGTTTTTGCATGTAAAATCCCACAGCTCAGACTCTGCCAAAAGGCACCAATATGTCTAACAAGTCGGCAACCCCGAGGAGGCAAAGCGTAACTACCACAAACAAAGGAACTGAATGACTGCCTTCTAGGTTTCCGTCTCAAAATCATTCAATTACAAACACTTGTGTGTTTTTGCAACATGAGGAACAAGGCCTCATACATCAGTGATGAAACGTTTGTGTGGTTTGGATCTACTGTCTGGCTGAAGGCCCACTGAAACCTCTGCGTCCAGCCAAGCTGTTGTGGGAATATATGATAGTTGCTGCCAGTCCTGAAAGCTTACTTCAGCAAACAGAAGCATATATGGGACGACAAAACCAATCACTTACTTTACAAATTGCTACAAAATTCAATTGGCTTGAGATTAAACTCAATCCAAGCCTTCTGTCTTGACTTTTCAAGCTCGGATTGTTTTTAATCTTTGAATCTTTTATCGTCCAGCAGGTGAAAATGGTGCATCTGATCAGCTATCCTTAAATCTGCAATTGCATCCCTTAAAACTCATCTTTGATCACCGAAATTACATATTTAACAGTTAAGGCAGGGTTCACCAATCTCGGTCCTGGAGGGCCGCTGTCCCTGCAGAGTTTAGCTCCAACCAGCTCCAACACACCTGTTTGAAAGTTTCTAGTATGTCTAGTGAGACCTTGATTAGCTGGTTCAGGTGTGTTTAATTGGGGTTGGAGCTAAACTCTGCAGGACAGCGGCCCTCCAGGACCGAGATTGGTGAACCCTGAGTTAAGGCTTCATGCCTTAAAATAGCTTGAATGTAACTCGACACCCTCGCCTCATTTAGTATGCGCGGTTCTATGAATATGCAAATGAGCCCCGCCTCCACTCACTCACTCAGCTCAGAGATCCACTGGTTGACAATCACGCGTTGATCTGATTGGTTACAAGGTAGTTTGTGACGTCAGAAACACCAGCGATTTCAAAGCGTGTTTTTGAGACTGTCTTTGGTTCACTGCAGTTTTAAGGAGGAAATACTCAGCAATGGTGTCGACTTATGAATTTACACATGGTTTGTCTTAAAGCATATTAAAAACACCACATAGACACATAAACAACATTAAAAGCTGGATTTGCACCACGATTCATTCATCATATGGACAACATAGTGCTAACAACGGCAAGTCATGGGTTCGAATCCCATTGGATAAAACGTAAAGCTTGGATAAAAGCATCGGACCAATGAGGGAATGAGTTGCGCATCCGAGTTTAAAACTATGGATTGGTGCTTTTGAAATACCTGTAACCCAAAGTATGAGCAATCGTGACTTCACATGTAAAAAGTGAGGTTGTTTTTCTCGTCGTTGTGCAACTTAAAATGGTCCGCTGACATAGACAGCGCCCCTACTGGCAATGTGGTGAAAATGCTACATTCATTTAGAACAAATAAATAAATATGTGATTTATTAAATTAAGATGATTGGCTTAAAGGTGTTAAATCTGCAGTATGATTAGTTTGAAAAGCAGGTCAATATTCAGGATAAGCTGTTTCATATATATGTGTAGAAATATGTATCTTCATCCACATTGCTTTTTGTTTTATGTTGTTTATATGTTTGTTTATTTATTTGCTCATTTGTTTCCTCTCATTTTATGCATTCTTTTTCTGTTTG
>CM040814.1:920524-930524 GCA_022829025.1 Squalius cephalus
CCTTAAGGTACATAGGCTAAAGTTTTCATATATGCACTTTTTTTAATTATCCGGGATTGGGTATTTTGTATTTTGTAGCTGTGACATTCGATTGTGGTCATAAACTACATATTATGTTAGATCAAGGGAATCTGTGAAAGTTTAGAATGGGGGAAAAACAGACATCTAATATAATCTTCATTAATCTGTGTAATTGCCGTGTGAAAATCTCATATGAGTCTAGTATGTAATAATAAATGGGCCTGATGTCAAAAAGCCCCATTTCTCAGTGTATTTTTGTGATTTAACATTAACGTAAAAAATTCGTACACCTTTTTTGTTGTTGTTAAAGAAAAGTATACAGCAAATGATCTTGAATTAAAATAAGTTACTGGTATGTCCAATCCATTATGTGATTAGGAAAAGCTTATTTTGTCTGAGTATTTTTCTGACCAGAGTTTGACCTCCGGAATCAAAAATGCAACTGTTTTTTGTAATATGCCATCAGTTTTAGATGATATTCACAGTTATTTTGGTAACACTTTACAATAAGGTTCATTAGTCCTTAGTTAACATGAACTAAGAATGAACAATACTACAGCATTTATTAATCTTAGTTCATATTAATTTCAACATTTACTGATACATTATTAAAATCAAAGGTTGTGTTTGTGAACATTAGTTAATGCACTGTGAACTAACATGAACAGCTGTATTTTTATTAACTAACATTAACAAAGATTATTAAATATTGTATCAAATGTATCGCTCATTGTTAGTTCATGTTAGTTAATACAGTAACTAATGTTAACTAATGAACCTTATTGTAAAGAGGGTTACACTTTATTTCAAGGTGTCATTGTTACAGTGTAATTATATATTGAAGTACTGAGTAATATTAGTGCTTACTATAGGATTAGGACTTGGTTGAGGGTCAGTTGCATGTAATTATGCATAATTTACTGTTATTACTATGGTAAGTACATGTAACATATGTAACCAGGACACTGTAGAATCTGTATATAGTGTTTCTGAAAGCTTGTTAGTGGCATGAAGAGGTCAGTGTCTGCGAATCTTCTCCAGGTTGATGTGGAGTCTGTTCCTGAGGTGAGAAAGACTCTGTAGGGTGTCTTCCTCTCCCCCCCGAGCTCATTAGTGTTTGATGGACCTGCGTTAGAGCCAAAAGGCTTCCGTTAGCATATCACACTCGACACAGGTCTGGCCAGAAGCCTCCCCTGGAGACAGCTTGAGATGTTACACACCGAAGTGCTAAAGAGGCCTTGCATGTGTGTCACCTTTTGCTAAGATGTGGGTGGAGAACCGGAGACCGGACTTGTCCGATGAAGGTCCGGTACTAATGCTGCTATCACTGATTCACACACATCTGTCTAAGATCCGGGGATAGGGGTGTAACAATATATCGTGTCACCAAATGTATTGTGGATAGTTCACCCAAAATGAAAATTACTGTGTGAGAAAAATCCAAGAGTTTAGTGTCAGTTCTACATTAAACTACTATATATAATGTTGAATGTAATGTATAATAGTGAATATTTGTGTGTAATGCCAGATGTCTGATGTTAAAAAGTGGCCTTTATTATTTTAAATATCTAGTTAGTGTCCGAGTGCAAGATTATTCGTCTAAAATAATTCTGTTTTCAGCTTCAGAATCATGAATATTGTTATTCTGGTGTTTCTTTGGGTTTCAGCACCAAGTCCAAACCTATTCATTTACACACACAATGTAAGAGCAAATTTTGTATTGTAATCAACAGTTAATTTTTTGTTAACATTTTATCATATGTCTTGGAGTATCACAGTGATATCGCATTATGAGTTCAGTATCGTGATATATCGAAATAAAAGCACGCTGAGAAGAAACCAGACATCATAAAGTTATTCTTCTGCCATTATCATTTGATCATTATCAAAATATCTCGGCACTTAATGGAAAATCCAGGTCGCACTTAATCGTTATTCCATCATATATGGTCTAAACGCCTCATATTTTGACGCATCAATTGCGAGTACATTTTCTGCCATCTTTGCAGGAATGTAATATGAAGATACAAAGTAGCATTTATCTTTAGCATAACTGTAAAAGTGAATCGTCTTCAAAAAGCTCGACAAAAATGCTGATTTTCCATTGTTCTTCCACACAAACATGCCTTGATGGACGCGTTTGACCGTTGCTCTCGACTAAAGAACTAAAGAACCATTTCTGGTTCCCTAAAGAACCTTTCATTTCTTAAAACAACCGTTTCTTTTAGTGTGAAGAACATTTGAATAATCTAAAGAACCTTTTTTCACTGTAAAGAACCTTTTGTCGAATGGAAAGATTCCGTGGATGTTAAATATAGGGTTGGGCATTTTCATTTTAACAATTTAGATTTTTTTCCCGATTCTGCTCATCAATTCCGATTCTTATCGACTCCTAATTTCGATTCTAATAAGGTAAAAAACAACAACGTAGATATCATTCACATTTATTCTTAGTCTTATTGCAAAACATTTCATTGTATCTGAATACCATGAACAAAAATCAACAGGCTAAAGAACACTCACATGAGGAATCTTTGCATATGGTTTAAAAATACCATAGAAGAACAACTAGCCGAACTAATATACATTCCAAGCATTATTAAAGTCAAGTAAACACTTGGTAATAAAATAAGAACAAATAAATTAATTGGTTATCGCAAATTAGCACAAATAAATACAACTGAACAAAGATATGATTGAAATGTTAAAACAGTGTTTTAATATTTCAGGTGTTCAGGTTCACAAACTGCAATCAGATGTGACTTTAAAAATAAAATATACATTACAAATATTGTTACAAAAGTTATTCAGTCAAGAACGAGTGAATTTTCTCTTTCTCTTTTGTTGTTTGATTAGTGTTATTATAGAGACAGCAGGAATATTAGTGTTATTATAGAGGAATATTAGTGTTATTATAGAGGAATATTAGTGTAATTATAGAAGAATATTAGTGTAATTATAGAGGAATATTAGTGTTATTATAGAAGAATATTAGTGTTATTATAGAGGAATATTAGTGTTATTATAGAGGAATATTAGTGTAATTATAGAAGAATATTAGTGTTATTATAGAGGAATATTAGTGTTATTATAGAGGAATATTAGTGTTATTATAGAGGAATATTAGTGTAATTATAGAGGAATATTAGTGTTATTATAGAGGAATATTAGTGTAATTATAGAGGAATATTAGTGTTATTATAGAGGAATATTAGTGTTATTATAGAGGAATATTAGTGTTATTATAGAGGAATATTAGTGTTATTATAGAGACAGCAGAAATATTAGTGTTATTATAGAGGAATATTAGTGTAATTATAGAGGAATATTAGTGTTATTATAGAGGAATATTAGTGTTATTATAGAGGAATATTAGTGTTAATATAGAGGAATATTAGTGTTATTATAGAGGAATATTAGTATTAATATAGAGGAATATTAGTGTTATTATAGAGGAATATTAGTATTAATATAGAGGAATATTAGTGTTATTATAGAGGAATATTAGTGTTATTATAGAGGAATATTAGTATTAATATAGAGGAATATTAGGCTGCTGTCCCTTTAAGAGCTGCACGGATCCACTGCATTATTACACATGCGCTTTCTTTGTTAACTTTTTACGTTCACATAAGATATAACCGGCTGTGTTTACATGGAGATTTTAACATATTTTTGTGTGTATTGGTCTGTTCAAGTGCAAAAAGACATGGAAGAGATCTTAATCGATAAGAGGAATCCAAATATTAATTTTATAAAAAGTACCCGATTCCTGAATTGGAACTGATTTTCGATTCCCAGTCCTAGTTAAATGTTCCATCAATGCCAGTGAAGAACCTTTATTTTTTTTAAGAGAGGAGTGTAGATGTAGCTTAAGTCTAAGGGTCTTTCAGAGCAACTGCAGCTTTTGTCTGTCTAGTCTAAATAGGTGTGTGTGTGTGTGTGTGTGTGTGTGTGTGTGTGTGTGTGTGTGTGATGTTCCTTGTACATGTACACAAACTCATCGCTTCGCTTCAGAAGGCCTTTATTAACCCCCCGGACCCGTGTGAAGTCCGTTTATGATGATAGATGCACTTTTATCATGTATAGATGCACTTTTATGATGGACAGATGCACTTTTATGAGGATAGATGCACTTTTATCGTGAATAGATGCACTTTATGATGGACAGATGCACTTTTATCATGAATAGATGCACTTTTATCGTGAATAGATGCACTTTTATCGTGAATAGATGCACTTTATGATGGATAGATGCACTTTTATCATGAATAGATGCACTTTTATGATTGATAGATGCACTTTTATCGTGAATAGATGCACTTTATGATGGAGAGATGCACTTTTATGATGGATAGATGCACTTTATGATGATAGATGCACTTTATGATGATAGATGCACTTTTATCATGAATAGATGCACTTTTATGATCGATAGATGCACTTTTATGATGGATAGATGCACTTTTATGATGGATAGATGCACTTTTATGATGATAGATGCACTTTATGATGGATAGATGCACTTTTATCGTGAATAGATGCACTTTTATGATCGATAGATGCACTTTTATGATGGATAGATGCACTTTTATCGTGAATAGATGCACTTTTATGATGGATAGATGCACTTTTATGATGGATAGATGCACTTTTATGATGGATAGATGCACTTTTATGATGGATAGATGCACTTTTATGATGGACAGATGCACTTTTATCATGAATAGATGCACTTTTATGACGGATAGATGCACTTTTATGATGGATAGATGCACTCTTATGATGGATAGATGCACTTTTATGATGGACAGATGCACTTTTATCATGAATAGATGCACTTTTATGACGGATAGATGCACTTTTATGATGGATAGATGCACTCTTATGATGGACAGATGCACTTTTATGATGGACAGATGCACTTTTATGACGGATAGATGCACTTTTATGATGGATAGATGCACTTTTATGATGGACAGATGCACTTTTATTGTGAATAGATGCACTTTATGATGGATAGATGCACTTTTATGGACAGCCATTCACTGCCATTATAAAGCTTGGAAGAGCCAGGACATTTTTAATATAACTCTGACTGTATTCGTCTGAAAGAAGAATGTCATATACACCTAGGATGACTTTAGGGAGAGTAAATCATGGGCTAATTTTCATTTTTGGGTGAACTATCCCTTTGGGTCTTTCAGAGCAACTACAGGTTTTGTCTGTCTAGTCTAAATAGGTGTGTGTGTGTGTGTGTTTGTGGGTGGGATGTTCCTTGCTGTGTTTTACTGTGTGAATCCAAGTGTGTGAGAGACGGCGTTCACTAAAGCTGGCCAAGGCAGGCGGCAACAAGTGGTGTGTTTTTCCGCCAGATTCCTCTTTGGGGCTGCGCACCGAGACTCGTGTCACGTGACACTTTCCTTCGCCTCCCCCCTCTCCCTCTCCGTGCGCGGAGACCACCCTCACGGGGACCGTAGACCCCAATAACACCCTTTCACACTCCGTGAACCTGAAACAATCAACTTTTAATAGCAGCTGTCCATCCAGTCATCGGCCCGAGCCGGGGCTCAGATACCCAGGCAGGGAAGGAAGGAGTCAGAGAGGGTAAAACCCGCTAAATACCCCCGTCCCTCTTTTATTCCCTCTCAGGCTTTTCCTCCTTCCTATTTTCTGTCCCTCTTTCATTCATGAAGGACAAGAGAGAGAGAATAAAGCTCAGGACTGATGCTGCGCGTCTTCTCAACTCTTACAGTGCATGTGTCTGCTGGATTCACATTATTCGCCTTTCTTTCTTTCTTTCATTCTTTCTTTCTTTCTTTCTTTCTTTCTTTCTTTCTTTCTTTCTTTCTTTCTTTCTTTCTTTCTTTCTTTCTTTCTTTCTTTCTTTCTTTCCATTAAAGAAATAATTCCCCCCACACTCTTAAAAATAAAGGTTTCTAAAAGGGAGTTTTTGCAGTGATTCCATAGAAAAAACATTTTTGGTTCCGCAAAGAATCTTTCAGTGATTTTTTTTTACATTTATTTTAAATTAGGGATGCACCGATATGAAAGTTTTGGTATACCAAAATTTCGTTATCGATAACCGATAATTCTTTATATTTGAAAGCCGATAACTGATAAGTTGGCCGATAAATCTAAATCCAGATTTGTATATAATTTCTGAGAGCCTGATTACAAAAACAAAAGTCTCACCATTAAAATCCATGTCCCAAACACACAATTATAATGTTCTCATTATAATTTTATGTAGCTTAAATGACCGACATGTTGCACTTAACTTAATAATTACTGATATAAATATTAGGGATGCACCGATATGAACATTTTTGGCCGATACCAGGAACCGATAATTCTTTACATTTGAAAGCCGATAACTGATATATTGGCTGATAAATCTAAATCCAGGTTTTTATATAAATTTTGAGAGCCTGATTACAAAATCAAAAGTCTCACCATTAAAATCCATGTCCCAAACACACAATTATAATGTTCTCATTATAATATAATGTAGCCGATATGTCAGAGTGCACTTCACTGTATTTTCCTTTTTTGAAGAGATTCTAATCATATTTCAAGCAATTTAAACCCATCATGTTGAACAGTGCACATCTGAAGAGTCTCAGCTGAAGGAAATAATGCATTATTTATCGGCTTTAATATATCGGCATAATCTTCTTATCGGGCCAATAATTATTACATTAAAAATGTACATTTATCGCCCGATACCGATATGGTGGCTGATATATCGTGCGTCCCTATCTTAAATAAATGACATAAAAAAATTCAAAGAACCTTTTTTGTGCTATAAAGAACCTTTTTGTCAAATGGATGTTTAAAGTTCTTCATGGAGTCATAGATGCCAATAAATAACCTTGTGCAACATGACAATTCTGTTATTTACTTTTACCCTCATGCCATTTCAAACCCTTATAACTTTCTTTCTTCACTAGAACACAAAAGCAGATGTTTATCATCACAATGCTGATGCTTCAGTGCAAGAAAACAGTGACTGTCAAACTCCAGAGAAGAGCAGCGTGAACATTCTCCTAAACATCTGCTTTTGTGTTCCACTGAAGAAACAAAGTCATAGAGGTTTGGAACGACACAGAATCATCAAGTTCAATTAAGTTCATTTTTGCATGAACATTTCCTTCAGAAAACACTTGCAAGTGCTTCTTTGTCATTGTTTGACATTAAACGTGGACATCGGTTTGGGGTGGAAAATCTCGCGACGTCATGTTTGAACAGAACATAAGCAAATGTATGAATGTTTAAATAATGAAGCGGCCCATTCTGGCCACTAAACCACGCTTGTTTTCTCTCGCCACACCTCTGTCTCTCCGGGTTTGGTTTGAGATCTGAATAAAACGGATAATAACTCTTTCGCTGGTTTTGGGGCTTTTTGCATCTGTGAAAGACGAGAGCTCAGTAAGGAAACGCTGATTGCAGTGTAGCTTTCGAGTTAAATGCACCGATTATATTACGAAACTGTCGGACAATTGAGCTTTACAAGCAGCCATTGTCCCCGATGAAGACTATCAATGTATTGTAATCATCATGAGTGTTTCAGATGTTCACATTATTGATCTGTTCTGAAAATGATTGCATTGTCAGTGTATATATGAGAGGTATTGTTTGAGGTTTATATGGCGAGACCTGTTTATCAACTCATTTTACCTTTCACTTCAATACCTGTTCACTTCATGTTTACCCTCCGAATAAATGAATCATATTAAACCAGCTCAGCAAGTTTCAATATTCCAATTTATCTCCAAATATAGTTTATTCATGGTGTTTGACATTTTCAATAGGAAAGAATGATCAAAATAAACGACAACTCGTTTAAACAGCTTGTTTTTGTTGGTGGAGACTTTCTGTCTCAGATGTTTCTCCTGAGAAAAAGACTGTACATGTTCACGTGTGATGATGTAATAATAAGTGGGTGTGGCTTGAGGCTCCGCCCTCTAGAGTTTCAGACGAGATCTCAGCCCTGATAGACTCACGGCGAAACACTTTTTCGTTCTTTGTTCAGGGGTGAAAAGAAGTTCATCAGTGATAAACTCTTAGCGAACATCCTCATTTAGATGAATATGTAAATATGTGCAGCGCTTTCCTCTCAATAACAAAATAAACACAACAACAAAAAAGACAGCGGTGAGAAAACAGCAGTTCAGAAAGCATCTGATCATAGAGATGTGGATGTTTGATCCAGCTCTGAGATTCAGTTCTTCAGTTAAGTCACGTCATGTTTTTTATATCCCACTTTATATAATAGATTGCTTTACAGCAGCAGATTTACAGTATTAAACATGATAAACATTAGGCGCGTTTCCATTACAGATTTGCGCAAAACTTTAGCGATTTTTTCTAAATGTTGACAAAAAACTATTGCAAAATGGCGGCGTTTCCATTAACCGATGTTATGCGACTAAAACTTCATTTTTCCTCTCGCGATCAGTAAAATCATTCCAAAAACCATGGCAACGGACATTGGTGGGATTATGTACTATATCCCAGCCACCGCACTGGCCATTATTATTAATGGAAGGAGATGTGTGTGTGTTTTCAAGCATTAATGGTGAGGAACGACCCTTATTATACTGTGAGCGGCACATATGAGGAGTTTCTGGGTGTTTCTCCCTCAGTTCTGCTTCCAGGTCTTGATTGTGGCATTTATTTGAGGTTTAGAATCCATTATTCCCGTAATTATTTAGTCTTATATGAATTTAATAAAGAACTCTGTCTCGGTTTCTGTCCAAACACACCGCGTCATCTACGTCAGGTGACCTGTAAATGCACAAAAACTGTTTCCATTGAAGTTTTGCGAAATATTTCTTTTTCGAATTGCCTGAAAAAAAACCCTCATGCGAGCGGAAAAACTTTTTTGCAATAAATGGGAGTTTTTGCAAAATTGACGTGTTTCCGTTGGGCGCATTTTCAATTCGCAATTTCAATTTGCGCAATTTGAATTAGAGTTACAGCTTCAGTTTCTTCTCTAAAGCGTCTCTCCGGTTTGTTCATGTTTTCACTCGACGGACTGAACTGAAGAAATTAACCGGAGAAGATTTACACCTCAAAGAAGGCGGAGCCTCAGAGACACTCCCACCTATTACATCATCACCACAACGGACCAATGGGAGCTCAGAAGTGTTAGTTTACCAGCCGGTGCGAACTTTTCCGGAAAAATGAAATAAACTTAGTTTTGGCCTCAGTTTGTTGGAAATGATGTCACAGTATTTTGGGACCTTCAAAGTGCGGCAAAATCTGCGATCAGAAGTCAGAGACTAAAATGAGATACTAAAGAGATCTGTTATTCCCTGTGTGTGGAAACACCAGGGCTGGGTAAAAAAATATTGATTTCTTGATTTTAATCGATTCTCATTTTTACGAATTGATATTGAGTCTTAAATCCCAAGAATCGATTAGTCATCCTGTTTTCAGTTGATGAATGAATGGAACATTGTAGCGCGCATCCCATCCGATGAATCGCAATAATCTTTGTGCTTTGTTATTATTGATATGAAACAAAGTCTCAGATTTCAAATTACGTCCATTTTCTTACGAAATTCAAAAACATAAATAGCGTTTTGGCGCTGTGGCGTGAGATCGCTCTGGCTCAGCTCTAGAGAAGCACATGATCTTCTCCTCCGCCTTAACACCAGTTACAGCGCGAGATAAACATGAATGAGCTTCTGAAAGTGTGTTAAAAGGTAGAGTACAACTTATCGAAATCCGTATCATGTGACATGGAGTCGCTCAATCAGTGTTTCACCCGTGGAAAGACGTCAGTAAAACAGCTTGTAAACAATGTCATGTGCGTCACATTTACCTCAGAAAAAACATATCCAGTGACTATAAACTCGTTAGTCAGCGAGAAAAATTAACTCTAGAGGAGCATGCTGTTAAATATATGCACCATATTACATATTCATTATACTTTTTAATGCATGTTTGAATAAATCTGGCAAGTTTTTAT
>CM040814.1:943024-950524 GCA_022829025.1 Squalius cephalus
TACTTTTGAATGTTCTCTGATCGTTACTTTTGAATGTTCTCTGAACGTTACTTTTGAATGTTCTTTAAATGTTACTTTTGAGTGTTCTCTGAACGTTACTTTTGAATGTTCTCTGATCGTTACTTTTGAATGTTCTCTGAATGTTACTTTTGAATGTTCTCTGAATGTTATTTTTGAATGATCTCTGACCGTTACTTTTGAATGTTCTCTGATTGTTACTTTTGAATGTTCTCTGAACGTTACTTTAGAATGATCTCTGACCGTTACTTTTGAATGTTCTCTGATTGTTACTTTTGAATGTTCTCTGAATGTTATTTTTGAATGATCTCTGACCGTTACTTTAGAATGTTCTCTGAATGTTCTAAAACAAGTAGTAACATTTAAAAAAAAATGTTAGACGAACGTCCAACTAAAATGTTTCAGAAAGAACTCTCAGTGAACGATGGATAAATAATGTTTTTGTGCTGATGGTTTGAGAACATCATTAAAGACCAGATAACTTTGAATGAACGTTTTATTATCTTTACTAGAAGAACGTTTGTTCATAATGTTGAGAGAACGTTCCCTGTCCGCTGGGAGAACACCACAGTGATGATGATGATGATGGCAAATGAGACACTTTGCAAATTGTTGAAATGAACACAAGTGTGAGCTGATCAGTCGGGCTTCTTGATTGATCATTAGTGATGTGTGTGTTGGTGTTGTCGCTGTAACAGCAGTAATGACTCGCGGTCAGTCGTGTTCATCTCTATCAGCGTGTCGTTCGGGACTTTGGCACACTCGAGCGTTTGCATGTTTGAGAGAGCGATTGTGCGAGTGTACACGAGTATATTTGCACAGCGTTATCCTGCTTGTGCGAGGCCAACAGCACTGAGGCGATTGTCAACAGTGGAAGTCCATAAAAACGTGGTGCTGACAAAGCGTGAGCAAACACTTTGATTTACTCAGGATTTCCCAACAAACACTTCAGGAGAGGATCCCGAGTGAATGAGAGCGGCTCAAGAACGAGACGAGTCATTTATATCAGGATCTGCTTCATACGCCGCCGATGGGGTCCAAAACTGTGGAGCTGCAGTTTTAGTAATATTTTGAATTAGTTTTGGTTTAATTTTAGACTGGTGCTTTGATGCGGTGAGGATTTGTGTTGAATGTCAGAATGTTTAGTTTTTTTGCAATTTGATCAATTTAACCAGAATCAAATGTATAATGACTTGAAGCATATTAAGTATGATCAATTCAACCTGAATTAAATTTATATGACTTCTAATCTAATTTAATATGATGCAGTGTCACTTTGGATAAAAGCGTCTGCCAAATGCATACATTTACATTTTTGTAATGGGAAATATTAAACATGCCCGTTTAATAATTAAAGATCACTGGGTCATTACAAGAGTTTATCAGAAAAATATTGGGCATATTGCATCACAGAGATGATTGACGCCTGAGCAAGCTTGTCATCAGCTGTTCTCTGCACTGAATGAGACTGTATGCGAGATGATCTCTGCGAGAAACATCACAATAGAGCAGAAATCTAAAGCCTCGGAGCAAACAGAGGCGGATTACAGGAGCATCTCCTCTTTCTTCTCCACTGGGCCATTATTAAGTGTGTCCAAAACAGCTTAAACCTTCAAACTGATGCTTAAACTCGGAAAATGCGCAGAAAACTTAAATTGCCAGTGTTTTTCCTCATGTTTTCGTGAACATTAATTTGTAGTTTTGCACCTGCATTTTTTTTGATGCATGATGCTTGAGGACTGAATCAAATTGAATATATCTGAATCCATTGGAATTTAATTTGATCTATTCAACCAGAATCAAACGTATATGGCCAAATCCATTTGAATCAAATTAAATATGATCAGTTCAGTCTGAATCAAAGTAATATTAATGAATCAAGGTGAATCACGTTTTTGTATTATCATTTCAACCTGAATCAATTGATATCAGTGAATCATCTTGAATCAAATGTAATTGACTGATTGACTCAACCTAAATAAAATTGATGTAACCAAATTGATTTGAATCAAATTTAGTATGATCAATTCAACCTGAATCAATTTGAAATGACTTAATCAACTTTAGTCAAATTTAATATGATTCATATAACCTGAATTAAATTGTTATTGCCAAATGCATTTGAATAAGTATTATAATTTCGACCTGAATTAAAATATAACTGAAATGATTTTAATTTTGAATCAATTTGGTATGAGCAAGTCAATTTGAATTCAGTTAGATAAATTTAACCTGAAACAAATTGACATGACTGTATCAATTTAAATCAAGTTTACTATGATTAATATAGCCACAATAAAGTTGAGTCATCTTTAATCAAATGTCTTGATTAGCTCAAACTTATTCAATTTGATATGACTGAATAATTTTGTATGATCCATATAACCTGAATCAAATTTCAACCTGAATGAAATTGAAATTAATGAATCAACTTGAATCAAATTTAATGTTTACATTTTTAATATTTACTCTTTTTATTTGAATGAATTGCACTTTTTGTGATGACTGATAGACATACAGTGTAAAGGTGAGACGGATGATTAGAATTCATCCCACGGTGCAAACAAAAGAAGGAATGAGAAAAAGAGAGAATGCAAAAGGCGGAGAAAGTGAAAAGATTGTACACCCCCCCCTAAATCACGGCCTTTGACTCAGAGGAGGGGAGGGGCGAGCGCAACCCGTAATACACACACAGAGAGAGAGAGAGAGGCGTTTATTATTCCGAAGGCTTTCCTCTCGGAGGAGCTCGGGCAGTTTGAACAGGAGGTCAACAATTGATTCAATTACAAGACAAACTTCCCAAGAGCCCTAGAGCGGTCCGACTGGAGAGCTCTCCCTCTCTCTCTCGTTCTCCCTCTTTCTCTCCCGCTCTTCACTATAATGTCCTGCGCTCCTCAGGTAGGAGAGAGTTTAACCTCCTCCAGCTCTCATCCATCCCTCTCTTTGTGCGCTAATGAATGAGGGAAAAGCTGATGACCCGGAGAGACGTTGGGATCGGGCGGCAGGAACCTGTTTAGAGAGAGGACGTGCGAATATTATAGATGAGTTTAGTGCTGAAAATATTCATGAGACACGTGCACAACGAGATCTTAAAACTAATGCATAAAAGGCCTCATTTAAACCGCATGCTTCTCCTTTACACACAAAATATCGCATCTTATATATTAGGGCTGTGAAACGTTTAATCACGATTAATCGCATACAAAATAAAAGTTTGTGTTTACATAATATATATGTGTGTGTACTGTGTATAGTTATTTTGTATATATAAATACACACACATTTGCATGTATATATTTAAGAAATATTTGCATGTATATATATTTATATATAATTTATAAATATTTTATATATAAATAAAAAAAAATCTTAAATACATGCATATGTGTGTGTATATTTATATATACAAAATAATTATAAACAGTACACACACACAAAACACAGTATAAACACAATGTTTTATTCTGGATGCGATTAATCGCGATTATTCATTTCACAGCCCTAAATTTTATAAATAAATAAATGAAGTTTTTTCAGAGCATTATGAACACTTGCTGCGAATACTTTTGGAGCAAAACATTTGCAAATATTTTATCTGTTGTTTTTTTTTATTGATAATAATAATGTATTTTATTCATATAGTGTGTTTCAAGATCCCAAGGACACTTTACATAATATTGCAAAATAACATTTATGAGTTTCAGAGGACTAAATGAAATCCAGTGAATGAAGCTTTGAGCGGGAGCTGTGTCGGATCTGATCGTTCCTCTTCAGATAACAGCGTTTCTGCAGTATCTATGTGTAATAATATATGTCTCCTGTAGGACGAAGAGTTTTCACAGTGAAGCGACGGCTCTTCCTCTGATACTCGTATTATTATATTTCTTTAGATGTACGAAGACATCGCTCTGTTTTATTGGGATTCATTCATAACTTCCCACATTCCTCAAACTTCATTCTGTCTCTGATGTTTTTCAGCAGTGGATTTTTAAATAAAATTTGCTATTTTCCTGACTAATAATTTGTGGTTAAGACAATTAAAAGTTCAGAAAATTTGGGCATGGCCCTTTTTAATTTTTTTGCACAGGAGTGTGTGTGTGTGTGTATATATATATATACACACACACACACACTCCTGCGAATTTTTTTTTTAAAGGGCCATGCCCAAAATATATATATATACACATATATATATATATATGTGTGTGTGTGTGTGTGTGTGTGTGTGTGAGTCGGAGGACAGCCCAATGCCACACACAGTCAGACTCTCTCACACATGCACAGTCAGACTCTAACACACGCACACATATACACACACACGCACACACACACACACACACACACACACACGCTGCTGCCAACTTCCTGCTCCCACATTTTTTCCATCTCATGTTCAGCTCGGATCGCTGGAAGTTTTCTTTTCTTTGGATTCTCTCTCTCTTTTTCTGTCTGTCTGAGAATGTTCTGACTCACAGCCTCACCGGCCCGCAGAAATACTGGAACATTCATTCATATATGTTTGTGTTTATGTGTGTGTGTGTGTGTGTGTGTGTGTGTGTGTGTGTGTGTGTGTGTGTGTGTGTGAGAGAGAGTGTGTTTGTGTGTGAATGTGTGTGTTTCCAATCCAATCCAATCCAACTTTATTTGTTAAGCACTTTAAAACAACCAAAGTTGACCAAAGTGCTGTACAGGAAAATAAATAAGAAATCATAAATAAAAAACATAACAGCTCATATGAGGCGCAAAATTACATATAAAATACAACAATAAAATGAATTGTTGTTTGTGTGTGAGTGTGTATGTGTGTGTGTTTGTATGTGTTTGTGTGAATGTGTTTGTTTGTGTTTGTGTCTGTGTGTGTATGTGAGTGTGTGTGAATGTGTGTATATACAGTATATTATTTAATATACAGACACATATAAAAGTTTGTCAAAAGAGTAGATTAGATTATAAAATGCTGTCAGCACTTCGACTCACGCTGAGGCTCTTCTGAAGTCTTTCTGAGCTCTTTATGTAGAAGAGAAGCTGTTATCTGGGATTGGGTGTTGAGAGCTGTTTGGCACCGTGTGTGTGTGTGTGTGTGTGTGTGTGTGTGTGTGTGTGTGTGTGTGTGTGTGTGTGTGTGTGTGTGTAATATGATCAGTGAATCATTGAGCACTTCTGACTGTGTTTGGCTCAGAGGAACAGGCCACACACACGCAGGAATACCACAATACGAGAACAACTAACACTCATTTAGTTCTCGTCTCTCTCTCTCTCTCTCTCTCTCTCTCTCTCTCTCTCTCTCTCTCTCTCTCTCTCTCTCTCTCTCAGGAGTTGATGTGCTCATTTGTTAGTGTTTAGTTATGTAAATGGCCCTTGATGACGGAGCTGTTGTTGTCGGCTCTCTCTCAGTGAGTGGCTCGGTTTAGAGCTCCTGGGATCGTAAAGGGAGGAAACAAAAGCTTTTTCACAGCCTGAAAGAAGGAGGTGAAGTGTGGCGAATAAACGGATCTTCCCGTTGATGAGAGATCACTCAATGCACTCTGCATGGATAGTTTCTGTGCAAAGAATCTCATAATTTCCTGTGGTTTAATCACATCAGGTATTGTGTGAACAGGCCTGAATGTGATTTTATAATTGCAGTCGCACAGTGACAGTATTAACGTATTCATACACTAATAGCAACTTTTAACCTTTACACTAATTGCAACCTCACTTCAGCAACAAATATATCATGAAGATGTAGAAATTAGACAAATTAATATGGGTCATATTTTATTTTTTATAAAAAAAATATATATATTATTGTTGTTGTTGTTTGTTTATTATTATTATTATTGAAGTAGACTTTTAATAGTAATCATGTTTTTTTTGCACCAAAACAGTCCAAATTTATTTTCTAATGATATTTTAATTATTCATATTCTCTATTAATGTTTGATCAGCATCATTAGTTACAGAGAATCTGAAAAAAATTTCATCCTAAAAGAAAAAATCTGTTTAATTCAATGCTATATTGAATTATATTATACAGTTGTAATCAAAATTATTCAACGCCATTGCAAATCAGGTTTATTGGCAAAATGTACAGACTTTCAGCTGTTTGCAATGAACAAATCAAACAAAAGTAATTGAAATAGCTCAACACAACAAATGTAAATGCAACTTTTAATGACTTCTGCAGTCTCAAAATGATTCTGAAAACTTTTTCAGAAACAGCACAGATCTGCAGAACAGGTGTTGTCTCATTAATCAAGGGCTTCATTAGCTGCACCAGGTGTGCTTGAGCTAGAACACATGAAATACCTGAACTGGCGAGGTTTGAGTGTCACGTTTTGCTGCATGTTAGAAATAAGTCAAAAGAATGTTCCAGAAAGTTAAGTGAAGATATCATCGCCCTCCACAAACAAGGAACAGGATACAAAAAGATCGCGAAGGCACTAAATGTTCCTCGAGAGAGACTGTTGGAAGTATGGTTTGTACAACTGTGTGTGTGTGTGTGTGTGTGTGTGTGTGTGTGTGTGTGTGTGTGTGTGTGTGTGTGTGTGTGTGTGTATAAATTCAAGCATCAAGAAATATTCACATTTCCTTCCAGCTATAGATGGTCATACAGATGCTTGAAATACAGACCAATCAGAATGCAGTATGTAAATGTGGGAGAAAGGACCAATTGGAGTCGAGTATGCAAATATTTTGAGGATGCCATCACTGAGTTCCAACTATGAAGTTTACAAAGACGAATGAGTCTGTATGTCACATGGTTCAGGCTGAAAAAGTTCAATGTCTCAAAAGGTCTCAGATTCCTCATGATGTGAGTCAGTGTTTGTTAAGATGAGAGAGATTGTGATGTTCTGCTGGGCTCCGGTCCAGAGTTCAGTCCAATCACACACACAGACACACACACACACACACACACTTTCAAATGATTTACACTGCATATAAACACTCAGTTTGACTTTCTCCCAGCGCAGTGCATTAGTTCGGACCCAACAGGACCACACAGCGAGCTGACGCTCATTCATCAGATCCTGCTGGATCTTTATCAGTGACGGCACTCTTACTCTTTTAATCAACCATCGTCGTCTTCCATTTCAAAACCAGATCTGATTCTCGACAAATGTTTTATTTTATTTTTTATATTTACAATAAATAACACTTGATTGGACATTTTGTATCAAATGAGTGACATTCTAATGCTTTTTATTGTCATTTTTCATAATAATCAATATTGTGGGTCTTGGCAGATGATTTACATCATTCAGACACTGAAGAACAATGTGTGAAGGTGAGGCCGAAGGCGTTTTCTAGCAGATGTGACCTTGCAGTTGTAATGATAGACAGTGAATGGACGAGTGTGGAGGGTTCAGACGCTTTCGTCATAGTAGCACACGTGTGTGTTCGTGTGTGTGTGTGTGTGTGTGTTTAGCAGCTGGATGCCAGCTGTGAGTCTGTTTTGCTCCATTCCTCCCTTAGACAAGCTGACTGTGAGTATAATCATGT
>CM040814.1:955524-985524 GCA_022829025.1 Squalius cephalus
TAAATCAAGTGAAAAAAATCGTATTTTCAAGATAGATACTCTAAAAAACAGTATTAAATAACTTAGTAAAATAAATAATCTAATGAATCTTCTCAGTTTACTTCTCAACAACAACTTTGCTTATCAGACACATCTTCGTTTGGGAATGTTTAGATGTTATTACTGGAAAACAAGACAAAGACGCTCATTAAGAATATGATTTTTTTCCAGAGAGAGAACAGAGAAGGAATTTGCACAAGAGAGAACAACAGATCCACAGCAGTGTGACGAGAGAGAGAGAGAGAGAGACATGCGGGATTAGTGTGAGGAGATTAAACCGCTCCGGAATACACACAATGTTCAGAGGGAATTAGTGAGACCACCGTCACTGAACACACACATCAGGGAAGAGAGAGAGGCAGACCATGAGCGAAAGAGAGGAAGAAAACCGGAAAGATGGGAAAAAAACTGATCAATATGAGAGGATAGGAGAGGAGAATAGAGGAATGTTGGGGATTCCCACTGACATGTTCTTAGTCTAAGTTTGAAGAAAAGCAGAAGGAAGTGGCGCCTCACGGTGGCCGAACGAGTGAATCGCAATAAACCCAGATGTTCTCCACTTTAAAGGGGTGGTTGATTATGATTTGACTTTTCTAACTTTAGTTAGTGTGTAATGTTGCTGTTTGAGCATAAACAACATCTGCAAAGTTACGACGCTCAAAGTTCAAAGCAAAAGGAGATATTTTATTTTACAGAAATCACTTTTTAAGGACTACAACAAACGGCTGGTAGAGACTACACCACATTCCTCCCGGCTTAGTGACATCACAAACCCTAAAATTTACATAAACCCCGCCCCCTGAACACGATTTATAGATTATCATGACAGAATATGCTAATCAATGACTTGAAGATAGTTAACTCCACATAAGCTGCATAAATTCATCAACTAACCGTTCAGAAATGTCCTGTTGCTTCTACATGTTGCCACTTCTTCTCGAGTCTCTCCATCTTTGTCTGACTTCGGTTTGAACAAAAGGATAAAAGTTTTTCAGTGTGTGTCTGTGTGAGGTAATCGGAGCTGCTAACACATACACACACACACACAAGCTCCGCCCCCTGTGCCGGGAGCAGCAGCTCATTTGCATTTAAAGGGACAGACACAAAAACGGCGCGTTTTTTGCTCACCCTCAAAAAGTGACAATTTTAACATACTATATAAAAATATCTGTGGGTATTTTGAGCTAAATCTTCACATACACACTCTGGGGACATCAGAGACTTATTTTACATCTTGTGAAAAGGGCATTATACACCCCTTTAAAGTGTCATGAAACCCCTCTGAAAAAATTGGACCCACGCGAACATTCGAAGTTTACTTTGGTCTTAAAGCTCCACTGAAGTGCCTTGGATCACACAGCTTTGTTTGATGCGTTGGCGTAATTTCCTCTGAAACAGGAAGATAAGGCGGGACATATTGAATGGCTCCTCCCCCTTTTCAAATAGCCAATAGCGTTTAGTTTCCCTCACAGACTGACAGCTCCATGGAAGCGAATCCGAGCGCCGATGATACGCTCGATTCATTAGTAGAGGATTCATTAATTTCATTCATAACCAACATACAGATAGAAAACAGAATAAAACTCAAGCGTTTGAGCAACCGAACACACACTCCAACACATAATGCTCTGATGTGTCAACGGTCGCTTTGATCAGGTGGTGTTTATAGCAGAGGGGGCGGAGCTTCAGATTCTAGAGAGCATTTGATTGGACAGAAGATGTGATGAGAAGCTGAAATCCGTGGTAATGTCATACAAATCTGTGATCCATTTTAGTGGAAATTAAATAAAAAGCTTTCTGGACAAAAAATAAATAAAGTATAATTTTAGGGCTTCGAGTCATTTCGGAAGAATGAAATTGCTCAGAAAAACACAAAAATAACCAATATGTGTTTGATGTGCAACCTGTATATCTGTTTACATCTTAAAAAATGTGTTTTTAAGTGTGTGTGTGTGTGTGTGTGTGTGTGTAGACTGGCTCCGTCAGTGAGATCCCCCTACAGCGAGGTGTCGTCTGTGTGTGTGGCGCGCCCTAGTGGTCAACCACCGGATAGCAGAGAGATGTTTAACCCCTCCATGACCCCTGGAGCCTGTATGGACCCGTACATGCGCCCGCCACACGCCCCCCCACCGCACGGCATGATGGGACACCGAGGGATGCCCCCACCCGAGGGTGAGACTGTCTTTACGAATCACTGTTCATTCAGTTAACTGAGCTGGACTGGCATTCGTAAAACTACATTGAAGGATTAGTTCACTTCAGAATGAACATTTCCTGATAATTTACTCTCCCTCACGTCATCTAAGATGTTCATGTCTTTCATTCTTCAGTGGAAAAGAAATGAAGGTTTTTGAGGAAAACATTCCAGGATGTTCCTCCATATAGTGTCTTCAATGGAGTCCAACGGGTCGAAGGTCCAGATGTGAGTTTCAGTGCAGCTTCAAAGTCTCGACACGATCCAGCCGAGGAATAAGAGTCTTATCTAGACAAACCAGTGGACATTTTACAACTAAATAAATATTTATATACTTTTATCCACAAATGCTGGTCTTGCACTAGCTGTGATGCGACACACATTACGTAATCACGCTGAAAGGTCAAGCCTGATGTAGGTGTAAGTACAGACCTAGTGTTTACAAAGCCAACGTGCAAAGACTAAGTCAAACGCCATTTACAATAAAAGAAAAGTTAAAACAATGATCTCGGACGATTTTGAAGTCGGAGGATAAAATGAGATTGAGTTTTTCGCCCTTCCCTACATTTCTGACCCGGAAAACGCTTGACCTTTCAATGCGATTACGTAATGTGTGAAGTTGTGGACGTGCAAGACGAGCATTCGTGGATAAAAGTATATAAATGTTTATTTTGTTATAAAATGTCCACTGGTTTGTCTAGATTAGACTCTTATTCCTCGGCTGGATCGTGTCGAGACTTTGAAGCTGCACTGAAACTCACATCTGGACCTTCGACCCGTTGGACCCCATTGAAGACACTATATGGAGAAACATCCTGGAATGTTTTCCTCAAAAACCTTCATTTCTGTTCCACTGAAGAAAGAAAGACATGAACATCTTAGATGACGTGTGGGAAAGTAAATTATCAAGAAATTTTCTAAAGGGAACTAATCCTGTAAGAGCAGTGTAATAATATATCAGATTATTGGAAATCGAATCTCAAAACTTTGCTAATTAATGCTATTTTAAATAAATTAGATGCATTATGTGTATCGTCAAAAGCATGAACCGTATTGTTGTTTTAGGAGTCAGTGGCGCCCCCTACTGTAACCCGAGCATGATGTCATCTCATCACACACTCCCACATCATCACCCGTCGGGATCTGAACTCATGGGCTCAGGAGACGGTGAGTCAAGCCAAGACTTAAATATTAATATAGTTCATATTTCAATAATTTAACAACGCATTCGCGTGTTCACGGATCTCTAACGTGGGTTAATGGTCACATGGTTGCACTTAACTCTTTCCCCGCTGGCTTGTGCAATATATTGAAAGAAAGAACAGAGCCTTTGCTTTAAAAAAAAAAAAAAAAAAAAAAAACTTTTATTCTAACTTCAAGCTTTTTTAAATAAAAAAGAGAGAAAATCTTGTTTTTTTCAAGGACTACAACATGCATGAGCTTTTTTCGCTTGTTTCTGCTTCTTCTTCTCCTGTGTTTTGATTGGAGATTCAGTACTCTTTCAGAACATGTGTAATAGCGCCCCCTACAGTATAACAGTGACAACACAGAACGCCAGAAAATTCTGTCCATGGCGGGGAAAGAGTTAAAAAACGTTTTATTTACATGTTAAATGTATTTATTTTAATGAATTGTTAGTTTAACTCACAAACCCCAGCTTTGGAAACCTTGCAGTAATTAAAGTTAATGTATCCAAACTGAAATGGTAAAAATTTCAAGTGTTCAATTATGGTTGTTTTTATTTTTAAAATGTTTAACTGTACATTTTTATGATTTAATTCATCATTAGCTTTTGATATAAATGTTAATTTCTAAATCTACTATTGTTTGTTCATTGTTAGTTATTGTTCATTCACAATACATTAAAAAAGGTTATATTGTAACTTGTAGATTAAAAATGCAATAAATATTGACATCATATACAAAAATACACATAATTTCCAAGCAGCTTTACAGAAAATGCATGAGTCCACATTATAATTTAGAGTGATCTGTTATCAGAGGAAACTGTAAGTTATGTATTTCAGAAATGTACAAATACAAAATCACAGTTAGCTAAAAATTTATTAATTTAACCAATGTTATAATTTAAGGCAGAAATAATGAGCTTATTGAAGATTTGAATACTTGTTTGTTAACAAATGATTATGATTGTTCATTCACAATACATTGAAAAAGGTTATATTGTAACTTGCAGATTAATCAATGCAATAAATATTGTTCATTGTGAACATGTTACCGTATTGAAACGTATTATAAAGTGCTACTAAGACCAGAAATGAAATGTGAGTTCTCTCTCTCTCTCTCTCTCTCTGTGTCTGCCAGCGTCTTGTTTCTCGACGCCTCGCTCGATGCTGAAGTTGAGTAAGAAGCGAGCGCTGTCGATCTCTCCGCTGTCGGACGCGAGCGTGGATCTGCAGACTGTCATACGCACCTCTCCAAACTCTCTGGTGGCCTTCGTGAACTCTCGCTGCGGGCCGAGCGCTGCCAGCTCGTACGGGCATCTGTCTGTGGGCACCATGAGGTGAACACACCATGAGTTACATTAGCACCCCTCATCAAAACCCTTCACATGAGATGGGCTTGCAGGTCAAAAATGACCCGCTTTTTAAAGGGGTCCTATAATGCCCTTTTCACAAGTCTCTGATGTCCCCAGAGTGTGTGTGTGAAGATTTAGCTCAAAATTCCCCACAGATATTTTTATATCGCATGTTAAAGTTGTCACCTTTTGAGGGTGAGCAAAAACGTGCCGTTTTTGTGTCTGTTCCTTTAAATGCAAATGAGCTGCTGCTCCCGGCACAGGGGGCGGAGCTACAACAGCTCGTGTCCTTTTACCTCACACACACATGCACTGGAAATCTCAATGTTTATGTTGAAACTGGAGTCAGACAATGATGGAGAGACTCAAGATAAAGTGTGGGTTACACTTTATTTTAAGGTGTCATTGTTACAGTGTAATTATATATTTAAGTACTGAGTAATATTAATTAACAACATGTTCTTACTATAGGGTTAGGGTAGGATTAGGATTTGGTTGAGGGTTAGTTGCATGTAATTATGCATAATTTAATCTTATTACTATGGTTAGTACATGTAACATGTAACAAGGACACTGTAACCCAGTTTTTTGTGTAACAAGAATGTGTAACAATGTGAAAAAAAGATCACAAATATTTTGGTTAGTTGCTATACCAGTAAGAGCAAAGTCACAAGCAAGTTTATTCCGATGCAAGAACATTTAAGCAAAGTAAATCACATATACATTCACGACCTGATCCATTACCACGCCTGTGTTCCCTGTGATTCCAGCCCGTCGCTGGGGTTCTCCAGCTCCATGAACATGAACTACTCCAGAGCTCAGGGGAACATGTACGGTTCTCCATCATCATCATCATCATGTCACGGGCCTTCGCCTCGCCTGCCGACACACAACCCCCGACTCAAACACACACACGTGAGTCCCGTCTCCTGCTGATGTCCAGCGTTTGCTCTGTGTGTCGGCGCTGGTTTAGTTTATTTGCGGTAACACTTTACACTGAGGTCTCATTAGTTAACTTTACTGAATGCATTAACTAACAATGTGCATTTGCTACAGTATTTATTAATCTTTGTTAATGTTAGTTAATAAAAACACAACTCTTCATTGTTAGTTCAGGCCCATTAATATAATATTAACAGATGCTTTAAATAATGTATTAGCAAATCAACTAAGATTTAAAAGTATTTTTATTTTAAATAATGCAGTTTACTAATGCCAACAAATGGAACCGTATTGTAATGTGTTACCATTTTTATTAATATTTGAATTAGTTTTTATATTTTAGTTTTTTTTGTTGTTGTTGTAATTTTATGTGCTTTTGTCATTTTTATTACTTTTTTAAAATATTACTATTTGGGGTTAATTTATTCTTATTTCAGGCATACTGTAGCTGTAATTTTTATTTATTTGATTTTCTGTTACTAATTTTAGTGTTTCAGCTTAACTAAACAAAACTCAGAAATGTTGCCCTGGGCAATGAACTGAAATAAGTTTTATTAGTAACACTTATTAGGTTTCATTTGTTAACATTAGTTAACTACATTAGTTAACATGAACTAACAATGAACAATACTTATAAAGTACTTATTAATCTTAATTAATGTTAATCTCAATATTTCCTAATACATTAAAATCAAAGGTTGCATGTGTTAACATAAGTTAAAGCACTGTGAACTGACATGAACATTTTTATTAACTTAATATTAATAAATGCTGTAATAAATATATTGTTCATTTTTAGTTAATGCATTCACTAAAGTTAATGAGACATAATTGTAAAGTGCCAATATTTTGAATTAGCTTTTGCTTTTATACTTTAATTTTGTTGTGTATTTGTCATTTTTACTCGTTTTTTTAATTTATTATTCTTATTTTAGTTTTAGTTTTTATTTTATTTCCAGGTTACTAATTTTAGTGTTTTAACTTAAACTAAACTAAACAAAAAATAGAAAAGTTGCTCTGGCAATGAACTGAAATTAGTTTTATTAAATATAAATAAATAAATAAACATCAACTACTATTAACAAATGGATCCTTATTGTAAAGTGTTACCATTCTTTACATTTTATATTTAGCTTTTTTTAGTACTTCAACTTATTTTGTTTCAGCATTATTTCAAAAATTAAATTTTCTTTTAAGTTTTTCATCTAAATAGGGATGCTCAATATATCGGCCATATCGGTATCGGCCGATATATGTTCATTTTTATGTTATCGGCCTGATAAGAAAGTTTGGCCGATATATTACAGCCGATAAATAATGTATTATTTCCTTCAGCTGAGACTCTTCAGATGCGCACTGTTCAACATGATGTTTATGAATTGCTTGAAATATGATTTAAAATCACTTAAAAAAAGGAACATACAGTTTCAGTGCAACATGTGCAGCGCAAGTCTGTCATATCGGCTACATAAAATGATAATGAGAACATTATAATTGTGTGTTTGGGTGATGGCTTTTAATGGTGAGACTTTTGTTTTATAATCAGGCTCTCAAAAATTCTATAAAAATTTGGATTTAATTTTATCGGCCGATATATCGGTTATCGGCTTTCAAATATAAAGAATTATCGGTTATCGGTATCGGCCAAAATCTTCATATCGGTGCATCCCCACATCTAATAATTATATTTTATTTTATTTCAGCTTTATGTCAGTTGCACATCACATTTATTTCTATAGCGCTTTATGCAATGCAGATTGTTAAGGTAAATGTTTCAGTAGTTTCAGTGTTAGTTGATGCTAATAATAACCCTGCTCTGTGTGTGTGTGTGTGTGTGTGTGTGTGTGTGTGTGTGTGTGTGTGTGTTCAGATGAAGACAGAACCGATCCTGGGAAGTGTGATGGACAGCATTAACATCAAGAGCCTGGAGGAGCATTCTGAGGGAGACGTGGCGAGTCCTTCATCGACGGGAACACAGGTAATGTCCCATCTTTGACTAATACTCTGTTTACATCATAGTCAAACTCTTCACATCCTCCAGAATCATGGATGCAATCCACTTTATTCCTGATGATCTTACTGCGGTCTGAATTATGGGCGGCACTTCCGGTTTGGGGAACCTCCATTCAAAAAGACTGAAATTAATCATATCAGATCATAAAGTTGCCCTATAAATAAAGATCGTCAGTTTGACTGAATTGAGCTGTCAATTTCCCTTCATGTTTTACTTTCAGACATCATGAGAATAACGTTATACTTGTTATTTTAACGTGACGTTATAACAAGAATATCTACGGCAAGAGATACTTTCATTCGCTGAATTCCTTTCCTCATGATTATTATATATGATTTTTTCCCTTTGCATTCTGCTGTAATAATATGAAAAAGGACAACATATCCTGCACATCTGTGGTCTGTTCTGACATTTTAATTTCCGATATATCCCATTAATAATTCACTGGAATGTACAAAGAATCTCTCGTTTTTCTCTTTCCAAGTTTGTTTTCACGGGTAAATACAATTTATTATCTGTCAAAATTACGGAAATCACATTGAAATCGTATCATGCAATGCTGAAGTAAATCTGTTTGAACGTCTGTTACATAATCCAGATATATATTATTACAGTGATATTTAACCCTCGTGATTTTGGGGTTATTTGGTCTGTTGAAAGAACCTTGTTGATGCTTTTACACTTTTAAATGTCCTTTTAATGTTCGATGGTTGAAGTGCGAGTAGAATAATATCATCTCATTGTACACAGTTTTTAAAACAACGTATTGTTGTGTTCATAGAGCGAGCCTTTCACTGATTGTTTCCAGCGTTACGGAAGTTACACCCATAATTCACGCAAATCGTCATCACTAAGTTGTATAAATAGGTGTAGGAATGAGGTGGACACTCTTGTTATTCCGACCCCGTTTCGCAGGATCCTCTCCTGGGTTTATTAGAAGGAAGAGATGATCTGGATAAAGAGGAGAAGCCTGAACCCGAGGCCGTTTACGAGACGAACTGCCACTGGGAAAACTGCAGCAAAGAGTTCGACACTCAGGAACAACTCGTGCATGTAAGGAGGATTTAAGAGAGTTATTCACTCGTCAGTCCACACCAATATACTGCTACTTTGTTTCACATTTTGCTTCACATTTTGTCTCCAAAAAGGAAGAAAAGCCATGAAAGCAGCATAACAGCAGTCCATAACAGACTTGTATGCTATATGGCAAGTCAGTATGATAGATTTGTGTGATAAACAGAAAGAAAATCAAACCGTTATTCACTGATCATTTTCTGAAATCTGAAATCTCGTTTTTATTGCTCCACTCAGTGTTGTTATTGTTAACTAAAACTATTAAAACACTTTATTTTACTGTATCATTGTTACATATGTTACATGCAGTTACTATAGTAATATTAATAATTACTATAAATTATGCATAATTACATGCAACTAACCCTAAAACAAACCAGACCCTAATCGTAACCCTATAGTAAGTGCATGTAGTTAATTAATATGACTAATGTATAATTAAATGTATAATTACATTGTAACAAAGACACCTTAAAATAAAGTGTGACCAAAATTGTTTTTGTAATTGAAAAAAAAGAAGCAAAATATAAACATTAAATAAAAAAAACTTTAATTTCAAGTTGAAGTTCTAAAATTACTAAAACTAAAAAAAATATATAATAAAATAAAGAAATATTAAAAATATTAACGCTTTACAATAAGGTTTTGTTTGTTAGTTAACTACATTAGTTAACATGAACTAAGAGTGAAAATACTTCTAAAGCATTTATTAATCCTAGTCAATGGTATCATCATAATAAATTATTAAAATCAAAAGTTATTCATATTTCATGGTTCATAATCTGTTAATATTGTTTAATGGACCTGGGCTGCGTTTCCAGATAACGATGGATCGACTTTACGAACGTTCGTCTTCATTTCACGTGCGTTTCACAAAAACTGTGTTTAAGTGCATGTCAAATGTCTCCTTGTAGTGATTTGGCTCGTAATTGAAGCACACGCTTGTGTTTTGAAATGTTTGTTGTGCATTTTCTACGAAGCCAGTAATCTATAAAGCACAAACCTACGGGTGGAGACACTAGCAAAATGGCTGAACCATTTTGAACCTCGATTTTTCAAAAAGAGGAGATTAATGTCATTTTAGAGGAGGTGGAGCTATACAAACACACTAGTTTCAGCAGGTTTAAGGGCAGTCATACAAATAAACTAATACAAAGCATCTGGGAGGATATTGCTGAAAACTGAGGGCATTATAAGATCAGGGCAGGAAGAAGTGGCAGGACTTTATACATTTAATAAAACAAGCAGAGTTTTTGTCACAGCAGAGGAAGAGAAGAAAAGGCCTTGTCAATGCTTGGCACAAGGGCTTCAGATGGCATCTGTGACCCTGGATCACGTCACCAGTCTCGAGTCGCACGGGTTTATCTGTGGCAATAGCCAACAATACATCTTATGGGTCAAAATTATCCATTTTTCTTTTATGCCAAAAATCATGAGGATATTCAGTAAAGATCATGTTCCATGAAGATATTTAGTAAACTTCCTACCGTAAATATATAAAACATTTATTCTTGTGAGTGAATGCAGCACAATCGCCAACATAAATGAACAACTTTAAAGGAGATTTTCTCAATGTTTCGATTTTTTTGCACCCTCAGATTCCAGATTTACAATAGTTGTGTCTCAGCCAAATATTGTCCTATCCTATCAAACCACACATCAATGGAAAGCTTATTTATTCAGCTTGATGTATACATCTCAATTAAAAAAAAATGACCCATGTGACTGGTTTTGTGGTCCAGGGTCACATATTATAATCATATTGCACTTGAATAAAGTTATAAGTGTAATCCTCGTAACTCTTCTTACGATGCACTCGGGGATTTCCGATTTCTCCAGAGCACTCGTAGATCTACCATGATTTTCAAGTGCTACTGAAGTCATGATGCTTTTGGGAAACAGACCGTGATATTAAGATCAGTCGTACAATCGTTTTTCCGAACTTCTTAGGTTTACGATGCTTCTGGGAAACGCAGCCCTGAACTAACAATGAACAGTTGTGTTTTAATGAACTAATGCTAACAAAAATGATGAAATACTGTAACAAATGAATTTCTCATTTTAGTCAATCCATTAACTAATGAGATTTTATTGTAAAGAATAAATAAAATCACACACAAATAAAACTACAATTTAAAATAAAACTGAAAACTACAAATAAACGCTAACTCAAAATATGCATAGATACTGTGATAGTCTATAGATCAGACTGGCCGCAGGTGTTTCCCACATCAAGCATCCCGTGTCTTGTGTCCTGATTTTCCCGTCTCTTGCGCAGCACATCAACAACGAGCACATCCACGGGGAGAAGAAGGAGTTCGTGTGTCACTGGAAGGACTGTTCTCGAGAGCAGAGACCCTTCAAAGCCCAGTATATGCTGGTGGTCCACATGCGCAGACACACCGGCGAGAAGCCACACAAGTGCACTGTGAGTTACAGCGGTCACATGACTTCTGTTCAAGCTGTGTCACATGACTTCTGTTCAAGCTGTGTCACATGACTTCTGTTCAACTCTCTCGAAACTGCACGAAAAATGGGTAACACTTTACTTGAAGGGCTGTGCATAAGACTGACATGACACCTTCATTATCATGACATGACAGATGTACAGTGAGGAAAATAAGTATTTGAACACCCTGCTATTTTGCAAGTTCTCCCACTTAGAAATCATGGAGGGGTCTGAAATTGTCATCGTAGGTGCATGTCCACTGTGAGAGACATAATCTAAAAAAAAAAAAATCCAGAAATCACAATGTATGATTTTTTAACTATTTATTTGTATGATACAGCTGCAAATAAGTATTTGAACACCTGAGAAAATCAATGTTAATATTTGGTACAGTAGCCTTTGTTTGCAATTACAGAGGTCAAGCGTTTCCTGTAGTTTTTCACCAGGTTTGCACACACTGAGGAGGAATTTTGGCCCACTCCTCCACACAGATCTTCTCTAGATCAGTCAGGTTTCTGGGCTGTCGCTGAGAAACACGGAGTTTGAGCTCCCTCCAAAGATTCTCTATTGGGTTTAGGTCTGGAGACTGGCTAGGCCACGCCAGAACCTTGATATGCTTCTTACAGAGCCACTCCTTGGTTATCCTGGCTGTGTGCTTCGGGTCATTGTCATGTTGGAAGACCCAGCCTCGACCCATCTTCAATGCTCTAACTGAGGGAAGGAGGTTGTTCCCCAAAATCTCGCAATACATGGCCCCGGTCATCCTCTCCTTAATACAGTGCAGTCGCCCTGTCCCATGTGCAGAAAAACACCCCCAAAGCATGATGCTACCACCCCCAGGCTTCACAGTAGGGATGGTGTTCTTGGGATGGTACTCATCATTCTTCTTCCTCCAAACAAGTTTAGTGGAATTATGACCAAAAAGTTCTATTTTGGTCTCATCTGACCACATGACTTTCTCCCATGACTCCTCTGGATCATCCAAATGGTCATTGGCAAACTTAAGACGGGCCTTGACATGTGCTGGTTTAAGCAGGGGAACCTTCCGTGCCATGCATGATTTCAAACCATGACGTCTTAGTGTATTACCAACAGTAACCTTGGAAACGGTGGTCCCAGCTCTTTTCAGGTCATTGACCAGCTCCTCCCGTGTAGTTCTGGGCTGATTTCTCACCTTTCTTAGGATCATTGAGACCCCACGAGGTGAGATCTTGCATGGAGCCCCAGTCCGAGGGAGATTGACAGTCATGTTTAGCTTCTTCCATTTTCTAATGATTGCTCCAACAGTGGACCTTTTTTCACCAAGCTGCTTGGCAATTTCCCCGTAGCCCTTTCCAGCCTTGTGGAGGTGTACAATTTTGTCTCTAGTGTCTTTGGACAGCTCTTTGGTCTTGGCCATGTTAGTAGTTGGATTCTTACTGATTGTATGGGGTGGACAGGTGTCTTTATGCAGCTAACGACCTCAAACAGGTGCATCTAATTTAGGATAATAAATGGAGTGGAGGTGGACATTTTAAAGGCAGACTAACAGGTCTTTGAGGGTCAGAATTCTAGCTGATAGACAGGTGTTCAAATACTTATTTGCAGCTGAATCATACAAATAAATAGTTAAAAAATCATATATTGTGATTTCTGGATTTTTTTTTTAGATTATGTCTCTCACAGTGGACATGCACCTACGATGACAATTTCAGACCCCTCCATGATTTCCAAGTGGGAGAACTTGCAAAATAGCAGGGTGTTCAAATACTTATTTTCCTCACTGTATATGAAGGAGTTTGTATGCATGTTTATGTAACTGTCATTAAGTGTCATTCACTCAATTATGACTTTTTTTTATCCAAATATGACACTGTTTGAGATGTCTTTGTTATGACAACTTGACATAAATATGTCATAAGCATGACATAGCAGATTAATCATCAAACTTAAGAAACTACTTAGCTTTATGGGTTAACATTACATTATATTTCTGACCACTGTTTTTTCCAGTGGTACAACTTGAATTTGTCATGAAAATGTCATTAAGTGTTAACGCTGTCAAAATATTTTATAACTGGAATAAATACTGGGAAAAAAGTGGTCAGAAATATATTCATGACACAGTTAGAATGGCCTCATGACAGCCAATGTCAAAACCAAACACAAGACAGATTAATGTAATATTAACCCATAAAGCTAAGTAGTTTCTTAACTACTAATTCATCTGCTATGTCATGCTTATGACACATTTATGACAGGTTATGATGTATTGGTTTATATCAAGTTGTCGTGACAAAGACATCTCAATAAAAATGTCATATATCAGAAGAGTTATTCTAACATCAGTGGGTTCAGGGGTCAGGTTATCCTACATTAGAGTTATTAAACAACAGAAACTCAATAATCAAATGTAAAAATTAGGGCTGTCAAACGATTAATCGCGATTAATCGCATCCAAAATAAAAGTTTGTTTTTACATAATATATGTGTGTGTACGGTGTATAATTATTTTCTATATATAAATACACACACATGCATGTATATATTTAAGAAATATTTGCATGTATATACTGTGTATATATATTTATATTATAATTTATATTATATATAAATATTTTATATATAAATAACACATTTTTATTAAATATATATGCATGTGTGTGTATTTATATATAGAAAATAATTATACTCCATACACACACATATATTATGTAAACACAAACTTTTATTTTGGATGCGATTAATCGTTTGACAGCCCTAGTAAAAATAAACTCTGCTTAGTTTTCACTGTATGATTTAAATATATCCTGATTCTTATTAAAGCTACAGAAGTTCTTCAGCCGAGAGCAGAGAGTGATTTTCTCTTTATCTTTTCTTCATGACCGCAGTTATTGCAAGCCGTTGCGATATGCATATCACGATAAATACATTTGCAATATTTCTATATTTGGATATATTGTGCAGTCCCACTGAGTGTAACTGTTTATGTTGGTGTGCATCAGTTTGAAGGGTGTAATAAAGCGTACTCGCGTCTGGAGAACCTGAAGACTCATCTGCGCTCACACACCGGAGAGAAGCCGTATGTGTGTGAGCACGAGGGCTGCAACAAGGCCTTCTCCAACGCGTCCGACCGAGCCAAGCACCAGAACAGAACACACTCCAACGAGGTACACACGCAGATATACACACACATCATGTTATCTGCTGGTTTTGTGTCGCAATTTGCTTTTTTTGTCTTTTATAATTTGCTTGCTGTTCAATACAACGTTTATGACGTGACAGATTTCGCATGTCAAAAGACAAAGGCTGTGACTAAAACAAAAAAACTATTTGTTCGCAATTTGTTACTGCAATTAATTTATATATAAAAAAAACTTTATTGTAATTAATTATTGCAATTAATTTGTTGTAAGACATAAACTGACTAAACACAAAACTTTATTGCAGTTAATTAAAAAATATTGCAATTATTTTGTTGTAAGACAAAAATGTACTAAAAACTGTAAGAATATTGTTCACAATTTATTATTGCATTGGATGAATTTTTAAAACTTTATTGCAATTGATTAAATGCCTGAAACAAAAACACTGATCACAATTTATTTCTGCAATTAATTTATATAAAAACTTTTGTAATTAATTATTGGGTAACACTTTATTTTATAGTGTCCTTGTTACATATGTTACATGTACTTACCATAGTAATAACAGTAAATTATGCATAATTACATGCAACTAACCCTCAACCAAATCCTAACCCTATAGTAAGTGCATGTAGTTGCTTAATATTACTCAGTACTTAAATATATAATTACACTGTAACAATGACACCTTAAAATAAAGTGTAACCAATTTGATCACTGATCACAATTTATTATTACATCAATTTATTATTAAAAAAATGTAGGTTATTTTGTTATCAAAGCACCAAAACAATGACTAACGTACTACACATGATAAGAAACGAGTTTGTGTTTTACTGGAATGACTGAATTATTATTATTATTATTTTTAATGTCATGTTTATCTGCTGGTTATTGTGCTTTTATAATGTACTTCCAGATCTATAAATCTTTTATTGGTTGCATCAGTTTAAACACACTTTCAAACAGCATTTCTATTTGATTTCAAAGTATCTGTGTTACACTTTTCATGATATAAAAATCACAGCAGGAGAAACATGCATCACTTCATTTAATACAGTCTAACCTGACATTCTTTCTTAAATGATGCCAAACAGGAGGAGAAATACTACTAACAGCAATAAACTAGTAGTGTAAACTATCACAGTGTGTTGGTTTCTAAAGGTTTGGCTCCAGCTGTAGATCACATGTCATGCTCTCGTCTCTCTGGCCTTCAGAAACCGTACGTTTGCAAGATTCCCGGCTGTACGAAGCGCTACACGGACCCGAGCTCTCTGAGGAAGCATGTGAAGACGGTTCACGGGCCGGAGGCTCACATCACTAAAAAGCACCGTGGAGACACGGGTCCGCGCGCTCCGGGTCTGACCCCGGCTGGGCAGAACTCAGAGCTTCTGATAGAAAAAGAGGAGAGAAGTCGAGAGGACTGCAAATTACTCGCTCCAGAATCCACACTGGTAAGGCTTGATCCCAATGCTCATTCTAATGGATAGTAGGATTGCACGATATGTGACCCTGGATCACGTCACCAGTCTCGAGTCGCACGGGTTTATCTGTGGCAACAGTATACATTGTATGGGTCAAAATTATCCATTTTTCTTTTATGCCAAAAATCATGAGGATATTAAGTAAAGATCATGTTCCGTGAAGATATTTAGTAAATTTCCTACCGTTAATATATAAAACATTTATTTCTGTGAGTGAATGCAGCACAATCGCCAACATAAATGAACAACTTTTTTTTCTCAATGTTTAGATTTTTTTGCACCCTCAGATTCCAGATTTACAATAGTTGTATCTCGGCAAAATGACTCGGTATCTCTGGTCAAATCATAACAAACCACACATCAATGGAAAGATTATTTATTCAGCTTTCAGATGATGTATAAATCTCAATTTCCAAAAATTTACCCATGTGACTGGTTTTGTGGTCCAGGGTCACATATATCGTTTTAGCATCAATATCGCGATGTCAAGTATAGGGATCGTAGTTGATCTGTGATCCGTAGCGGCTCCCCGGTTCAGAACGCATGTGATTCACGGATTAATTGCAAAGTTTAACCATCATAGAGTGAAAGTTTAACATTTGCATGTGTTTTTAAGTCGAGACAGCACGTGAACTCCGAATTCATTTCTTTTTCTCTTTCTTTTGAGCTTAAACGGACATGTGCTCGCAAAATAAAGTCAAATGCCAGTCTCGGCGAGTATCCTCGTAAACACAGTCGGTTGTGTGTTGTTAACAGAGGAAGAAAACAAATGTGTGTCATTTATACAGTATTAGGTCCCTGCATTCGTCTTAAAGTGACAGCAGCCTAATATACCCTCAGCTGTTTGTGTCACCAATGGTGATTAAAAGAGAAAGAGAAAATTACTTGTAGCTTTAACAAAGATAAATTGTATTAATTAATTAATTATATTGGTTATATTTCATTTATACAGTGAAGACTGTTATTTTACATTTGAGTATTGAATTTCTGTACCTGAATACTGTTAGATTTACCTGAAAAACTATTTCTATTGTATTTATATACACTAGTAATTTGTTTATTATTTACCATGCAGATTCACACCAATTTTCCTAGAATTATTTTCAAATTGAGCTATTAATCATCTGGTTGTTCAATTTGTTTTTATATCTCAATATATATTGCAGAAAAACTAAATATCGCAATGCAAGTTTTAATATCGACTAATATCGTGCAGCCCTAATGGATAGTCATGTGCATAATAACTACAATAACATCTTGAATCATTTCTCTCGTCCTCTAGAAATCTCAGCCAAGCCCCGGTGGCCAGTCGTCCTGTAGTAGCGAACGTTCTCCACTAGGGAGCGCCAACAACAACGACAGCGGTGTGGAGATGAACCTGAACGCGGCGGGCAGTCTCGAGGACCTGACCACACAAGAGGAGAACGGGAACGCCGGTGTGTCCGAGTCCAGCGCTGGCGTGGGGTCGATGTGCATGTCCGTTCAGGCCTTGAAGAGGTTGGAGAATCTGAAGATTGACAAACTGAAGCAAATCCGCCGGCCAACCCCACCTGGGCGGAGCGGAGGGAACAAACTACCGGCTCTCTCAGGTAAAACACAAAGCAGATCAAGCACCTGATCGCAGGTTATTTAACTCATAGACAGTCAAACCAAAAATTATTCAGATACCAGATATAATTTTTTTTACTAGTGTGTGCAGGACACTATAGTTTATATAATTTATATAAGTGAGGATAGCAAAGTAAAGTAAACTGTGACATATTATACCCAATAATTCATCATACAGCGACTACCAGTAACAAATTTGGGACCAAATATTACTCAGACACTTTGACCTGATGATGTTTTCTTAAGTGTGTTTTCTTTAATTGCTAATGCTCTTTTTACACACAGACTGAACTAAATGAAGCATTGCTTGGTGATTGGTTGAGCTAAACTGGTATTATCTAATTGTGTAGTTAAATTTAACAGCTGACAGATATTCAACATAATTCATGTGTGAGACAGTCTAACAGAAGGACGGGCAAAACCAGTCAAATATCAGCTGATTTTTGATTAATCAGACAAATTCACAACATTAACAATGACACAGCTGCACAAGTGTAAAATGTTATTTTCATCCACTAAAATTAATGCAAAAATTAAAACTGACTAAAATGAATGAATATGACTTGACAAAAAAAGGTGCCAGACTGATTTATTTACAGCTTGTGCCAGCACAAACCCTCTTTTGGCGATGCGAAACTACTGTCAGGATTGACTAAAGACACACAGTGAATGATTAGTGCTGAGAAGCTGTGGACAAGGTTATTATTTGCGGCTGATCTTTTAAAATATGCATTTGTAGGAGTTTCCCATTAAGGCGCAAAATTTATGGGAGGAGTATTTAAATCTATCATGCAAGGTGATTTACTAAGGTTTACGCTCGTCAATATACTGGTATTTGCGGCATTATTCACCACCCAAAAAAGCATGTCTTAAACCAGACAGTAATTTGCGCTGCTTTTGGTAGATTGTGTTGGTCATTATGGAAATGTTCCGGCTGTGCGTAGAACTTTCCACTCCCATCTTAGCTTTTTTTGGATTGCACTCCCCAAAAAAAACATTTATTATGCTAGATCATCGGAACTTAGAACTGTGCTGTGAGGTTAAAATTCAATTTACGTGTATTCATTTGGCATTATACGCATTTAAAGTCCCCCTGTGTTGAAAATCCATCTTTTAATGTTGTTTATATGTCTATGTGGTGTTATTAATGTGCTTTAAGACAAACCATGTGTAAATTCATAAGTCGACACCATTGCTGAGTATTTCCTCCTTAAAACTGCAGTGAACCAAAGACAGTCTCAAAAACACTGACGTTTCTGACGTCACAAACTACCTTGTAACCAATCAGATCAACGTGTGATCGTCAACCAGTGGATCTCTGAGCTGAGTGAGTGAGTGGAGGCGGAGCTCATTTGCATATTCATAGAACCGCGTATACTAAATGAGGCAAGGGTGTCGAGTTACATTCAAGCTATTTTAAAGCACAAAGAATTTTTTTTTCAAGGAAAAACGTTTAAATGTGTAATTTTGGTGATCAAAGATGAGTTTTAAGGGATACGATTATTGACTACAGGGGGACTTTAAGGTTTACATGTTATAGTAATACATTGCTAGCCTCATGGTTTTCTCAGTAATTCTAATGCTAACTCTGCTTCTTTCAGCAACAGGAGAGATGATGGGCATGTGTGCGCCCTCGCCCTTACTTTCCAACCGGCGTGTAATGGAGCTTTCTGCTCCTGATCTGGGTGGAGTAACCGGAATGGGAATGTCTTGCCAACCGAACGATCGACGCGGCAGCGGCACCAGCAGCCTCAGCTCTGCGTACACAGTGAGCCGCCGTTCGTCAATGGTCTCGCCCTACCTGTCAAGCCGACGCTCCAGTGACGTGTCCCAGGTGGGTCACTGCCAATCCGTGATGGGAACCGATGTGCCCGGTGACCCACTGTCTCCTCAGAGCAGCCAAAGAAGCGGATCATGCCAGAACGCTGGTGGATTGCCAGGTCTACCGAGTCTCACACCGGCACAGCAATATAGTCTGAAGGCTAAATACGCGGCAGCAACAGGCGGTCCACCGCCAACCCCGCTACCCAACATGGACCAACCCGGTAGATTCTTGAGGGAATGCCACGGCCAGCCTCTTCCTCCATTTATGCAGCAAGGTGGCATGAGAAGGCACAGTGCTAATGCCGAATACGGCACAGGAGTGATCTATCCACACCAGGCACCCGGAAACAACACGAGACGCGCTAGTGATCCAGTGCGCTCAGGAGCCGATCCGCAGGGTTTACCCAAAGTGCAACGCTTTAATAGCCTGAGCAACGTGTCCCTAATGAGTCGTCGCAACGCGTTGCATCAGTGCGGATCTGACGCAGCTCTCAGCCGGCACATGTACTCGCCTCGTCCACCGAGCATCACTGAAAATGTCATGATGGAGGCCATGGCTATGGAACCTCACGGGAAAACCGAAGGCAACATGATCCCAGGTGGAGACAGAGCTTACATGGGCTACCAGCAAACTCAGCTACACCCTCACAATGCAAGTCAACTGTCTCCTCGACAAGAAGGCTTGGGTTGCATGGATCAAGTCTTCCAATCTCAAATGCAAGGTCCGTACCAGGGTCAGCGCGAGGAGATCTGCGCAACTGGAGTGATTGGTCAAGCTGACATTGCAAACAATCTCCTACAGCAAGCTGAGTATGGTATGAGTACCTGTCAGCTTAGCCCATCCGGCCCACACTTTCCTAGTCAAGGTGATGGATCAGGGCCGTGGGGACCAACTAACCAACTCCACAGTCCTCAAACCGGCATGCAGTTCCAGGGTGTAGGCATTCAAGGACAGCACTACCATCAACAGGGTGTATATGACCCTACATCTGACCCTGGCCATCAAAGAGTTACTGTAAAACCGGAACAGTTCCATCCGTCAATGGGAGGATCCAGTTCTTGCCAGAACATCAAACCTCTACACCAGCATCGGCATAATGCAAACATGCAGGGATATCCACCACAAGGCCAAGGCCTCATGGGCAGATCCTCTAATGCAAGCTGTGACTTTCTTCACGGCCAGATGGGAACGCAAGCCGGTCTTCCGCAGCAAAGCCAAGCGGGATCATTCCCGAGTGGAGGAGGTATAAATCTTGCACTTGCGGAAAGCCGCAGGTCGCAGACACCAATGCATCAAATGAAAGAGATGATGGTGAGGAACTACGTGCAATCCCAGCAGGCTCTCCTATGGGAACAGCAGCAGGAGCAAAGGGTAGTCGATGGCCTCTCTGGGAAGCCTGATGGGATAGACATGGGAGGACAAACGGCAATGATTCAACACAGTCCACAGCATCAACAACCTAACCAGAACCTTTATCCCGGTAATGCTTATCAAGGCTATCCGAATCAGAACTTAATGAGCCCACCGCAAAATCGAGTTCCCGGTTCTGTTAAGGAGCATACAGCTGGGATGCAGGGATCGTGCTACGGGCCGGATATAGTGCCAAGACCACCTCAGGGACGAAAGCCTTTGAGTCGCCAGAACAGTCTTTCCCAGTCCCAACAAGCAGGTGGAGCTTACCTGGGAAGCCCACCTCACCTCAGCCCGGTCCACTCCACCACCAGTCCCAGAAGAGGAGTGCGCCTCCCACCGGTCCAACAACAGCATTCGGAAAACTTCACAAATAACAACAACCCCATGTACTACACAGGCCAGATACACATGCACCATGACATTGAGAAACCTCAAGATGGTCCATGCCTGGCCCAGCAACACCTGACTGGGATAGACCCTAGTACCAAACCCACATCGATGGCCTATTCAGAACCAGCGCCCATGTCCAACGCCTTAGAAAACCTGGACTTGGAGAACGCTCAGATTGACTTTACCTCCATCATCGATGACCCAGAGCCTTCATCTTACAGTCCAATAAACCCACACCACCATTGCTCCTCTCAGACCTCCTCTCGTCTCACCACACCCCAAACCTCCATCACCCTTCCAAGTGGCCTGTCTAATATGGCAATCGGGGACATGACTTCAATGCTGACGTCCCTAGCTGGGGAGAACAAGTACTTGAACACGTTGTCTTAAAGTGTTTCTGTAAATAACAGGGCCAAAGTGAGCACGTTGACTCAGAAACTATTGCCCTCACGACACTAAAGGATCCTCTGAACGTCCCTTTTCTTGCTCGTATGCCACGTACTGATTAGGGATGCACGATGTGACATTTTTGGCCGATATCGATAACCGATAATTCTTTATATTTGAAAGCTGATAACCGATATATCGGCCGATAAATCTAAATCCAAATTTTTTATCATTTTTGAGAGCCTGATTACAAAATACTAAAGTCTCACCATTAAAAGCCATGTCTCAAGCACACAATTATAATGTTTTCATTATAATTTTATGTAGCCGATATGACAGACTTGTGCTGCACATGTTGCACTTTTCCTGTATTTTCCTTTTATGAAGAGATTCTAATCATATTTCAATTAATTTCAAAACCATCATGATGAACAGTGCACATCTAAAGTGTCTCAGCTGATGGAAATAATCCATTATTTATCGGCTTTAATATACAAGTAAAATGTTCTTATCGGGCCGATAACGATAACATTAAAAGTAAGCCGATACCGATACGGTGGCCGATATATCGTACATCCCAGGTACTGATGGTTCTGCTGGTGTCCAATATGGGATCACACAGATTTTTGCGTAATGGTGTTTTAAGTGTGTAAAATATGTTGCTTGACATTACCGCCTAATGACTATTATTCAAGGGGCATTCCAGTCACTACTGTGAGGCTGTAAAGATGGAAGTCTTTGTTTAAAATGTAAATATGAGCATTGGACTGTAAATGGTGGCAAGATAGAAACAAAGAAAATTTACTTTTAGATATATATCTGGACTTGGACTGCCACATGAACACCACATAAGAAGACTGAAATACAAAGTGAGTGAATGTGTCAAGGAAGAAGCTGGTAGGCACATTCTCTTATTGGTGAAGACAGGACTCAAGTGCCTTAGACCATTGTGGCCTCTTATCTCTGATTTCTCACAGGTACGACATGTTGGAGAAAACGAGACAGTTGAGACACATGGATGGATGGATAAACAGTATGAAGCCCAAAGTAGACTTCAGCGTAACACCTAGCGTATGAGTACAGCAAGATGCATAGCCTTTCAAAGTATACTCCATTTCATAGTGTGCATGAACACAGGCGGTCGACAGCAGCGCACAAGAACGTTTCATCTTGTCTGCGTGATTTCTTTCCAGAAGTTATGAACAATAAAAAACGTCTTGGTACTCTTTTAAACTAGAGTTCTGTGTATCTATGAACTATGGAAGCTTGTTTCCGCCAGAGAATAAAAAAGGTAATTGCGACTTTTTATCTCACAATTCTGACTTTATAACACACAATTGCAACATTATGTCACACAATTCTGACTTTATAACACACAATTGCAACATTATGTCATGCAATTCTGGCTTTATAACTCGCAATTGCAACATTATATCACACAATTCTGGCTTTATAACTCGCAATTGTAACTTTATATCAGGCAATTCTGACTTTATAACTCGCAATTGCGACTTTTTATCTCACAATTCTGACTTTTTTTCTCACAATTGCGAGTTTACATTTTCTCAGAATTGCCTGATATAAAGTCACAATTGCGAGTTATAAAGCCAGAATTGCCTGATATAAAGTCACAATTGCGAGTTATAAAGCCAGAATTGCCTAATATAATGTTGCAATTGCGAGTTATAAAGCCAGAATTGCCTAATATAATGTTGCAATTGCGAGTTATAAAGCCAGAATTGCGTGATATAATGTTGCACTTGTGCGTTATAAAGCCAGAATTGCGTGAGATAATGTTGCAATTGTGCGTTATAAAGCCAGAATTGCGTGAGATAATGTTGCAATTGTGTGTTATAAAGCCAGAATTGCGTGATATAATGTTGCAATTGTGCGTTATAAAGCCAGAATTGCGTGAGATAATGTTGCAATTGTGTGTTATAAAGTCAGAATTCTGAGATATTAACTTGCAATAATGAGGAATTATTTTATTCCTTATAAATAGAGTTTATATCTCGCAATTCTGATTTTATAAGGCGTAATTGTGAATTTATACTGTATCTCGCAATTCTGACTTTATATCTTGCAACTCTGAGAAGATGTAAACTCGCAATTATGTGATAAAAAAGTTCCAATCTTTCAAAATGTTTTGTTCTGTGGCGGAAACAAGCTTCCATACTGAACTTTCTCACACAAGCAAGCGTTTATTGTTTTGGGTCTTCTGGAGTTTGTTGTTCCGTCCATTTATTTTTCATCCATGAAGAGGCCAGGCCAGTGTCGCCTTGTGGACCAACTAATAAGTGCAACAACAAAAAATTCAAGGCGTATGCACAAGCTGCGGATAGTAAAAACAGGCTATAATGTTGACAAAAGTTATGTATACTTTACGTATACCAAAAAAAGTCTACTTTGGGCTTAAGAGAAAGTGTTTCTTATTAAAACTCATTGCTTACTGTCATAATGGCAGATTACAGAACAGTATTTTAAAGACTTGTCAATTATCTCTCTAGGTCTAGACAAGTGCCTCTGAATCATAATATTCATTCAAAGTTGTAGTGTTTGTTTTCTGATTGTTTGACTAGTCTGCTTTCAGACAGATACGTTAAAGGGTAACGGCACTGAGATGTGTTTTTTGTAATGTTTCTCTTTAGTCTGCGCTGCGCTACATAACCCAAGCTAGCATGCATATGCATTGCACTGACAACAGCACTGAGCTGAGGAGAAGTGATGAATTTTTATTATAAAGTTTCCATATAGTATGAAAAAGTTACATACAGTGCAGGTACTTGATGTTTGTCAAGCTTTTGGTTTTAAGTCCTCTGTTATTTCAACACTTGTGCCTATCTCGTTTTTTATCATTGAAGTGTTATGGAGGGGTGCGGTACGGACTCGACCCTTTCACAAATCCCAGTGTTTCCACTTTCTGTGGCATACCAAAGACGACTGGCACTGAGACGAGGCCACACTTGATATTTGCGAGAAACACCGTCATGTGCTTCCATATTGCTGTGATAAAGAATGTTTCCTCTTTTTTTTTTTTTAAAGAAAAAAAAAACATTTTGTGGTTTTTGCATTTCTGTGTGTTTTTATATCTGTCACAGTTCACTCAAACGTTTTTTGCTGGCAAAAGTTCATCAAGTAGTAACAGATTTATGATATTAGCATTTATCCCATCTATTTACAAGTGATATTTTTGCGTACCATTTTCTACATTTTTGTACAAAGGTACTATATTATACCAGTTTATAAATAAACAGAGCCTGTGATGGAAGAAGATGATGTGTTGTACTGTAATGTTTCTTTTGTGCCACTCTGGAAAACACAGAAAATATTGGACAACAACATAATCTGTGTGTGCATTTTACAGTCTTTTCCAACTGCTTACACACAAAATTATTACTTGTCACACAACTTCTGAAACCTGACACAAAACTGCAAAACCATACACTAGTTCTCGGCCCTTCGACTCAGTTTTCAATTTCATAAAACACTTTTTGCAAACCACAACATAATTCTCTTTGATTTCCTTTTTTAAACACAACCTATCAAAATGCCACAGTAATTCATCAGAGCCTCACACACACTCCTCACACTCACACACACTCCTCACATGTGCAAACACTCATTGCTTTACTGAACACCAACCAATCATGGCTTTAGAATAGGCCAAAGGTCAAGTCATAGGTTTTTCAGACTGTGTAATACTGTATTCACAACCACAAATGCTTACAGTAAAAAAATTAAGTTTCGTTTCAATCTTGCTTTCGTGATTACCGTGAATTTTTCAACATCTCTCAGCCAATTACTTTCAGTCTTGAACAGAAATGCACACAGGAGTTCATGAAAGAAGAGCTTTAGGTTTTGAATAACTGATATATCCAAAAATATAATATTATGGCAAAGGTGTTTGCAACGTCAGACAAATGTTTGCTTTTGAGATGTTTGTGATATTTTGAATGCAGTGCTTCATTTTGCAAGAGATGTGAGGCATTTTGCATTTTGTGTGTGCAATTCATGGATTTGTGTGTAAAGTTTTGAAAAAGAAGAGGCAAATATTTGAAAATGTGTGTAAGCGGTTGAAAAAACCTGTATATGCTTCAGTATATGTGTTCACCGCTGTTATTTTTCCGCTGGGCGCGCGTCAGATGTCCTCTAGATGGCGCCAGCGCTACGGCTCATGATCTTTGTTAAGTCTTGAGAGCCACACACAGGGTTTGTGTTACACTGCCATATTAGATCCCTCCTCCTTTAGTTACAAAGAGAACATTTTTGCTCACTAATACTGAAATCTCGGTGACAAAGCTAATCCTCTCCATACTTGGCCTTTCCCTGTCCCTGATTATAAGATCAAAAGAAAGATTTTCCTGCACTACATGCCAGTGTGTGTTTGAGTGTATAATGCTGTAGCTCTCGGTCCCTGGTACCCTGATTCGGCCCCATGGATCTAATACTGTGTGCGGCGCGTAACCAATGAAGACCTGCCATCGCCAACTCCTCTGACTCAATTCTCCCATCTGTTATTCGCTATATAACCGGCCGATCCTCTTTTACCTTGTTCCCATCCTCATTAGCCATCGCATCTTGCCCTCCTTCATCATTAGTGGTTTTTGTTCAGGCAAGTATCCTTTACTTTTGCTCATACTTAGTAGAGATGCGCGATATATAGGCCACCATATCGGTATCGGTCGATATATATGTTCTTTTTTAATGTTATCGGCCCGATAAGAAAATTTGGACGATATATAAAAGCCGATAAATAATGTATTATTTCCTTCAGCTGAGACACTTCAGATGCGCACTGAATTGCTTGAAATATGATTGGAATCACTTCAAAAAGTAAAATACAGTTTCAGTGCAACATGTGCAGCGCAAGTCTGTCATATCGGCTACATAAAATCATAATGAGAACATTATAATTGTGTGTTTGGGACATGGATTATAATGGTGAGACTTTTGTTTTTGTAATCAGGCTCTCCAAAATTATATCAAAATTTGGATTTAGATTTATCCACCAATATATCGATTATTGGCTTTCAAATATAAAGAATTATCGGTTATCGGTATCAGACAAAATTTTCATATCGGTGCATCTCTAATACTTTTACTCAAATGAGTGCTGTCATTTAAAAAAATAAATACTTGCATATTGTGCAAAAATAAAAATCTTCTAGTTTGAATTTAAAATCATTAAGCAAAAATGTATGTTTATTTTGAGATGCCTTTTAACTCTGAAACAACAAGAATCAATGCAAGCCCTTACTGCTACATGCACTCAATACACTGGACAGATATACAGCAAACACACTAAGATCTGCAGGAGAGAGCAGAGGTTTAGCAGATCTACAGCCTGACTTAAGCCACAATCTACTGAGCTGAGGTTGCTGATACAAATGGAAATGGCAAAATAAGCGCTGAGGTTTTCACATGCAAAGAAGTGAAACCAGCATAATGACTTTTCTTTTCTTGGTTTGCCATTCAAGTCGAGGCTTTTTATTCTCTTTGTCACAAAGGTTGGCATATAATTAACTCCTGTTTAATATGCTGTTAAAGAAGACTCCTCCCTTTGCTCCTTCTCTGAACCCCTGCCAAACTCCGGCACGCTGGAAATCCCACGGGACACCCCACCCTAGGGCGTCCCTCAGTGTGTATGAGGTGTTGGAGACCATGTGGTGCCCAGATTCCTGCTCTTACAGACTGTTTTTAGGCTCATTGCACACCGCAAACTGCACTGTTTGCACATAAAGGTTCCTCGTTTATAACATTAATGCAAATAACACTTTCTTACCATCATCTATAGGGACAGAGGTAAAGTGTTGAATGAGGCTTTTCTTTGTGTCTTAACTCCTCACATCCAAGATCCACAGCAGGGTGTAGGTTTATGACCCATTCCATCTCTTTTCCTCTCCTAGACAAAAGGACCGTGACCTCTCATCCCTTCTCCTTTTCTCCGGCTTTCACCACCTGAAACCCTTTATTTTATGTCCCTAAAAACAAATGTTCATTAGAAACGGCAAACACAAGCTCTTTTGCTCTTTAAAATGCACATTTGCACAGCACCCAGTGTTAAAAGAAACCATAAAACAGTGTTAGTTTTAATACCTTGGAAATTAATATGGTAATTATCCTGTTCTTCAATGGAAATTAAAGTACCATAGGCTAGCATTAGCACCAGATATCATCAATGAACCATTGTACCAACACAGTAGCCTATTTTTGTAAACGCATCCCGTTGGCATTCTGTGTAGAATAACGGCAAACAAGTCAGATATTAAAGGAAGTATACAGATAACGTTACGGAGGGTAAGTCTTACAACTTAATTTACGATGTTTATGCTAAGCTAAATCTCCAAGAAATATATACAAAACATTTTTCTTTTAAATCTCTGTAATTATGTGGTAATATTTGGCGTTGTGGGTTTTCTTGTAATGTCTGTAAGAACGTTTTTTTTTCCAGACAAAAAGATAAATCCGCCCGCTGTTGTAAAAACACCGATTAAGATAAAGTTATTTTCCCCTCAGAATCCATGAGTTCGTTGCCGCGCTTTTTTTCTCTGGCGCGAGCCAGGAAAATAAGATAACCAAGACAACATTTAATCGATAGTTTTCATAGAGCAGAAAATAATGTAATATATCACAGATGGCGTGTTATTATAGTTAGACAGTAGCCTCATTTTAAATGGTTGGCTAATGCAAGACAACAAAAAAATGACATTAATAATAATTAGCAAGCGGAATGTCATTACTTAACCATTAACATAATATAAAGGGGAAAAAGTAATTTATTTCGAAGTGCTTAGGGATCAAGGTCCACCCTACCTCGCGCGCCTCAGGAAGTATTGCGCGGGCATTATCATGACAGTACGCGTTCAGGTGGGTGTGTGTGTGAGTGTGTGTGTGAATGCCAAGGTAGGGGTCCTAAAACGGTGTGTTGGAGTTTTTCTGATGTTTTCTTTTTCAGTTGCTAAACAGATTACCGTTCAATTACACGCACAAAAGAGGTGACAATGCAATACTTCCTACAGCGATCAACAGGAGAAGGGGAGCTGATGGGGGGGGGGGGGGGGTGAACAGGTGCGATTCGCTCACAAAACACCTACCTGTGCATATTATACAGGTAGAATATTCACGTGGGCGATCAAAAAAGTGAAACTTTTTTGCCAAAAAAAAAAAAAAAGTATGCAATTTTAGCTAGAGTAGCTATAATTTAATTGCTTTAACGTTTTATTTGGTCGTTTTTCGCACGCATAGTAGACATAGCCTACCTTTTACGATGAATAAAATATGCCCAACATTATTGCTATATGCGCTTTTAATGTAGGCCTACACACGACCTACTTTATATAAAATACATGCCAAAAAAAAATCACTTTATTGTTATAACACCATGTAGCCTACACAACTGTACAGCTGGTGAAATTCTTTGAAATGCATGGACATATATGTCATATACTGTCATATAGTTGATGTCATATATAATCTCCACAGCATGACATTATTTAACGTTGGTATTTATGACCAGAAGAATCAGACATGAACATAAATGTCTATTTTATTCAAAAATAATAATAAATAAAAAAAACTCCAAGAACTGACACACTTTCTTTTTCAATTTCTCTCTTCTTGCAACACACACTCCGGGCTGACCCCAGACCTGCCTCCGATGATGATGATGACATCACCAAAGCCTGTGATCGCGACGCGCGTCTGAGCGCCACTGCAGTCACAGCGCGAGCGATGCGGAGCGACACTTCACGCGTTTATCCCACCGATCCGTGCGCGCGATCCCCGGTTAAACACGGAGACGACATGACGGAGAGGATCCGAGGAAAGCGGAGAAAACAAGCGAACCCGCGGAGGAACCAAGGTCAGTCAGTCGTGCATTAGAAGTTTGTGAAGTGTCCGGGTTATTCCTGCAGTCATTCATTCCGCTAAACTAACCAGATCAGCACGCATTTTACGGACAAACTACTTCCCAAACTATTATTCCATGCATACATGGATAAATCAAAAGCGGGAAACATGTCTACATTTATTTTTTGAATGTAGACTCAAAGTTTGCAGAACTTGCGGTGCGCTTTGCATCATTTCTGCAGTCCTCAGCATCACGTTTTCATTGACTTTTACAACATTCAGCTGCACTACTTGTTGCACTTCCTCACAGAGTTATTAATTTCTGGGTTTTTACTAATGAAAAAAAAGTCGTTTCTATTTTTATTTGTCAATTCAAATAGGAAAAAACGCTAAATAGAATCTCATAGAATATTAAACGTGCTATTAAGAAGATTACAACTGACTTTGAAATTAATGTCGTGGACTATGTCATTCTTTAATTAATTGCTTTTGGTCCAATAAGTAATACCTCAGTTATCTGAATTTAATAGAAGAAAATAACAATGTTTTATATCTTTAACACACTCTGTCAGCTTGGATAATTTATTTAGAGATTTCATGAAATATGCAACTGAATATAATTTGCATAACAGTGGAAACTAATTCCATGTTTTCTAGTAATATTACCAA
>CM040814.1:990524-993024 GCA_022829025.1 Squalius cephalus
ACCCTACCTGTGTTACTCACCTGAGAACCTGCCTGTGTTACTCACCTGAGAACCTACCTATGTTACTCACCTGAGAACATGCCTGTGTTACTCACCTGAGAACCTACTTGTGTTACTCGCCTGAGAACCTGCCTGTGTTACTCACCTGAGACTCTACCTGTGTTACTCACCTGAGAACCTGCCTGTGTTACTCACCTGAGAACCTACTTGTGTTACTCACCTGAGAACCTACTTGTGTTACTCACCTGAGAACCTGTCTGTGTTACTCACCTGAGAACCTGCCTGTGTTACTCACCTGAGAACCTACTTGTGTTACTCACCTGAGAACCTGCCTGTGTTACTCACCTGAGACCCTACCTGTGTTACTCACCTGAGAACCTGCCTGTGTTACTCACCTGAGAACCTACCTATGTTACTCACCTGAGAACATGCCTGTGTTACTCACCTGAGAACCTACTTGTGTTACTCGCCTGAGAACCTGCCTGTGTTACTCACCTGAGACTCTACCTGTGTTACTCACCTGAGAACCTGCCTGTGTTACTCACCTGAGAACCTACTTGTGTTACTCACCTGAGAACCTACTTGTGTTACTCACCTGAGAACCTGTCTGTGTTACTCACCTGAGAACCTGCCTGTGTTACTCACCTGAGAACCTACCTGTGTTACTCACCTGAGAACCTACTTGTGTTACTCACCTGAGACCCTACCTGTATTACTCACCTGAGAACCTGCCTGTGTTACTCACCTGAGAACCTACTTGTGTTACTCACCTGAGAACCTGCCTGTGTTACTCACCTGAGAACCTGCCAGTGTTACTCACCTGAGAACCTACCTGTGTTACTCACCTGTGTTACCCACCTGAGAACCTGCCTGTGTTACTCACCTGTGTTACTCACCTGAGAACCTGCCTGTGTTACCCACCTGAGAACCTGCCAGTGTTACTCACCTGAGAACCTACCTGTGTTACTCACCTGTGTTACTCACTTGTGTTACTCACCTGAGAACCTGCCTGTGTTACTCAACTGTGTTACCCACCTGAGAACCTGCCTGTGTTACTCACCTGTGTTACTCACCTGAGAACATACTCTACTGTACTGGAACATACTCTTACAACAACCGAAGGGGATACTCTGGGTTCGGGCCAAATACACGTAATCTTTACTCTGTTTAATTTTACGTTAGTGTGAACTCGTGAACTCCTGTTCATCTGCTCTCCAGTCCTTCACCTGCACTGAGAAACCATCATCTGACTTACCTGTAACCTTCCACTCTGCTTTCTCATACACTCCTGCTAAAGTATTTTATTTCATGGCTTGGTTGAATTCTAATGTAGAATGCGGTGTGTTATTTCTTGATATCAGACCGCTGCTAAGTATAACACACCGTTGCCATGAAAAACAGAGCGTTGCTATGGACGCAGGATTCTAACCGTAGAGACGGAACAGACTATTTTCTTTAGCGAAAGCAATACAATCGTTTTTTAAATAAATAAACTCCTTTTTAAATCAATATTTTGTGTCAAATTATTGATTTATTTGGTAGGTAGCCATGTAATAAGCGGGATAATGTAGAGCGAGGCGGTTGTTATAGCGAACACAACCCCTTCAGGCTCCACTTCGCGTCGGGGTCCCGATCAGCCTGTCGGGGGTGTATTCGCTATAACAACCGCCTCGCTCTATATTATCCCTTACTTATAAATCACTTATCTCGTCTGTGTGACAACAATACAGTTATTTCTGCTGGAAAGTTTTATTAAAATTGCATTCTGTTTTTAAATTTTAGATATTAGGACAGTAAAAGTGTCTCATGTGAATGTTTCATTTTGAGATTGCTGGCAAAATTAATTAGGATAGTAATACAAGTCATTTTAATGCTGTATAACTGTATGCATGTGTTTATGTATATATATATTAGTGCTGTTAAATCGATTATTCGTGATTAACTGCATTTAACATACAAATATATTATACATATATCAGTGCGTGTGTGTGTGTGTGTATATATATATATACACATATTATATAAACAAACTTATGTCAGATGCGATTAATCACGATTCAATTATATACATTTTTTTCCATTTTAAACTTATGGTTTATATACTATATACAAAAATAAAAGTGATAATAATCTCATATTATATTTATTTAGAAGCAAAACATCAGATTATAGTGAAATCTCTACTGTTGGTCAGATTTATACAGCGCTTTTCACAATATACATTGTTTCAATGTAGCTTAACAGTAAATCGTGATGTTGATTTTTATAATATCTTAATATCTTAATTTTAAGAGCTGGACGATATTGTGCATCTCATCATCATCATCATCATCATCATCATCATCATCAGTTCTGGTCTTAATTAAAGCAGGAGAAACTGAAGATCTCTGTGAGCTTCTCATATATGAGAAACATGCGTCTCATATGCATGATAAACGAGTGTAAGCGTGTGTGAGAGAGGCTGGGGGTGTGTTTCCTCGGGTCACGTCTGTGTGTGTGT
>CM040814.1:1003024-1028024 GCA_022829025.1 Squalius cephalus
GGAGGCGGGGCTCATTTGCATATTCATAGAACCGCGCATACTAAATGAGGCAAGGGTGTCGAGTTACATTCAAGATATTTTAAGCCAAAACGTTTAAATATGTAATTTTGGTGATCAAAGAAGAGTTTTAAGAGATAAAATGATCGACTACAGGAGGATTTAAAAACATTGGAGGCAGATCTGAATGCAGTGGATTGTAAGGTCAAAAAATAAAATGAAACGTGCATGGATGAATCGTTCACAATAAGATGAATAAACATGTGTTTAGCTAGAATATTCATAATGCAAAATAGAAAACACACATTCATGACCAGTTTAGGAACATTTTCTCTATTTATTCGCCGTACAGCATAAATAGATCAACTCCGCTGTAAGACGTTTTCATGATAAAATCAACTCATATCATTTCCTTTTTCACCCACAACCCCAACAAGCCAAGTTAGATCAGTTCAAACCAGTTTTAGTTCAAGCCATTTCACGCTCCTGGTAAGTTTGAATGATTTGTCTAGGTGTGTAAATATGTCATGTTGTCATGCAGCGCCGCGTTAAACGTCTGTCATCATCGATTCGTGCTTTTGGCCAGATTTCAGCGCAGGGAATTTCCGATGCTCTCGTTTGAATATCTCTCACCATCTGAGTCAGGGGTCTCACCTCTCTCTCTCTCTCTCTCTCTCTCTCTCTCTCTCACACACACACACACACTCGCTCGTGTCACACCAACATCCTACTTCTCATCAGCATGCAAACACTTTCCTTACTGCATGTTTTCTCCTCAGGTTTGTGTGTTTTATCTGTTTGGTTTTGCTAAATCACACCTTTGCAGTCTGTCATTCTCTTCGCTAGACTGGTCGTGTTTCTTCCCGTGCCGTTTACGGGAAACCCTGAAGTGTGTGAATCAACGGGGCCAACCCTGATGGAGAGCGTTTTGCATTCTCTGCGTCGAGAAGCTCGAACTAATCATGCTTTCTGTGTGGAGACAGAACAAGCTACTTACTTCACTTCACAGCTTTACTGTAATTTACTGTAATCCATGGCCTCATGTGATCATGCATAACAAATGAAAATGTGCATTTGCATACCAGAAAATGTCCAAGTAGAATAAAATTAATATTCTGTCTTCATTTCCAGTAGATATATATATATATATAAATGAACTTAACTAAACCCTAACAATTTAGTAAATATTTTTTGTGTCAGTTATTGTGTGAACTACCTTAAACACAATAATTATTTTTCAAGATATATTGTTTACAACAGCCGCTAAAAGTGTTTAGAAACTTTTTGTTGTCTTTATGTCTGAATATCATCACAAAAGATATCAAATATCAAGTGTCATTTATTGTAAACAAAAACATTTCAGAAAAAGACATTTGTTGGGTTTTACTGCTAAAATAACCCTTTTAAATGCTATTACGTTTAAGTACGTTTAAAGTGTGTATATGCATCTTTTTTTCTTTTTTCTTTTTCTTTTTTTACAATAAATGACACTTGAAATGTGATATTTTAATGCAAGTTAATTACAGTTTAGATTTGATATTTAAGCAGTTATAACAGTTTAAACAGTTTTAACTGCTTAAATATAAAATCTTAATGGTAATTTACTGTAAAGAACAATGCACTAACACTTTAAAAATGAAACTATTTTCAGGAGTTTTAACTGCTATTTAGTTTTAATAATTATCTTGCATTTTAACAGTTAAAATATCAAAAGTTCAAGTGTCATTTATTGAAAAAATAAAAATAAAGATTCGGTAACACTTTATTTTTCAGTGTCCTTGTTACATATGTTACATGTACTTACCATAGTAATAACAGTAAATTACATGCAACTAACCCTCAACCAAACCCTAACCCTATAGTAAGTACATGTAGTTAAATAATATTATACTGTACTTAAATATATAATTACACTGTAACAATGACACCTTAAAATAAAGTGTAACCAAAGATGCATATACATGCACACTTTAAAATCAAAAAGATTTAACTGTTAAAACACTTTAGTTTGTGTTGTTGTGTTTGTTTATGGTAAGTTAGTTGCTGATATTGGTAGTTAATGTTGAGGAGAACTGACTTCACACTAGAAAAGATCTTGATCTGATGAATCACATCTACAAGACCTTTTGACATTTGCTTGTTCTGGATATTTGTTTGTGTGGCTTTAAGATGCAAACTGGGCATGAAGCGTCTATAATCACTGACGAGACCGAAGAAAAACACTCTGTGTGTGTGTCACAAGCGGACTACAGTATTCCTAGAGCACTGATTTAATGTTCTTTTACTGAAGCGTCAGTTTGGTTTCAGATGATAAATCCCAGAGGAGAAATAATAACAGAATCAGAAGAAATGGAAACTGAAACATCATACAGGAACAGCAATTATATTGAGATCTGAAACATTGGAAGCTTGTTTGAGATCTTCTGAAAGACACTCGCTCGCTCTTCATTAATCTCTGTTTAATAACACGAACACGTCTGATGAAGCCTGTATGGAAGAGCTTCACACACACACTCGCAAAATCTCAATCACAAGAAATATATCTTTTTAATATCGCAGTTTTTTCTTTAAAACAAATATTAAACGGAGAACGAATTTGCGCATCAGCTCTTTGTCCTATAATGAAAAGACCCCAGTAATCTCACACGTGTCTCGATAATGTCTAAAAAAGATCAAAGTCTGCAATTAAACATCAGAGATCTCAATACGAACCTCATCAAATGATCTATTATTCTCATACACTGCAAAAAAATGCTTTTCTTACTTTATATTTTTGTCTTGTTTCCAGTCCAAATATCTAAAACTTCTTAAATAATGAAGATAAGTAAAATGACTTCAGAATTTATTTGTTTTCTAAAATAAAAAAAAATTAAGTGTGTTTTTATAATCTTTATAATCTTGTTTTCCAGTTGAATTAAGATTATTTTTCTTGTTTTCGATTTGAATTAAGATTTTTTTCTTTCCCCATTGGCAGATAATTTGGCTTGTTTTATGCAAAAAGTTAGATTTTTCTTTTTTGAAAACAAGATATAATTCTTATGTCATTTTACTATGTAATGTAGTATAGTAATGCATCTATATATATATATATATATATATATATATATATATATATATATATATATATATATATATATATATATATATATATATACTAAATATATATCAGATAGTTGTTTTTCCCTTCTTGTCTCACTTAAATATATAGTAATAAAGAATATATGTATTGCAAATTAATGCAATTAATGCAAAACAAAAGTAATGCAAAACATATTTTCATAACCTGCACATTTTTTTTAAAGCAAAATCAGTATTTTTATTTCTCTTAATGAATTCTAGGAGAAACATCTGAAACCCTGTCAATAGAGATAGTGGAGTCTCTCCTGAGCTCTGAAAGAGAAACAGCATCTGATGCCCTACAGTGACACACACACACACACACACACACACACACACACACACACTCGAGGTGATGCTGTCGTTCAGCTGAGGAAGCTGCTGTTATCGGACTTTATCATGAAATGACTTGAGCTTCTGCGGGACTTATGAGAATCACACAGGGACTGTTAGATGATGCAAACAGCAACACATGAGGCATACGGTGTGTTTTAGCACATTTGACCCCGTCTCTGGGACATGAAGTTGTTCTGTAGCATGTTCTGATGACGTTTCTAGTGTGTGTGTGTGTGATGTGGTGCGTCTGTGACTCATTGTCAGAGTGTGAAAATAGCCGAGTCAGATTATTCACTGCGTGTTGTTGAACTTCTTCGAGACATTCGAATTATTGGATACTTTCTGAAAGGACTCTAATCGAAGCGCACGTGATCTCGGCGAAGGTAAAGTGAAATGTGGTTTGGCTTTTAATGCAGTGACCTTTGACATTTTCTCTTCTTTGTTGCTCATCAAACCCATATTTGCAACTTGACCTTTTAAACCATCGGCGTGTTTCAGTGAGTCGCACGGATCTCGCCTTTTATAACATGATGCTTCCTTTCTTGTGTTCGTCTCTTCTCACACTTTCATGCTCATAATTCATGCTTTGTCATTCAGCACTATTTTTAGGGGAGTAAATGAGTGTAGAATGAAATAGTGTGGATTTTGTGTTTGGCAAGAAATGAAAGTTTTGCAACGCCTCCGTTCAGAATCGAACAACTATTCGTCTGAAGTTTTCACCTCAGTTTAACCACAGGCTTTTAAAAAGGAAAAGTAAAGGTTTGAAGTTGGTCAGGATTTGCATGCTTGAACTGTTTCCTGAGATAAACTGTAAACTCTGATCAGAATATCGACATCAGGGTTTATTTTCCAGCTCCATGCATTGAACAGAAGGTGATGTGTCGTAATGGCAGTAAATGTTTGGCTGGATCTTTAGAACATGCATTAAATATAAACACAGCGATTTATGTTTTAGACAGAACTAACGAAATGAGATGAGAGACGAAAATGCAATTTTTTACATGCAATTTTCATTGAAATCAGGCGTTTGTTTAAAGCTTTACTGTTTTAATTATTCTTATTTCTTTTTTATTTTATTATTTTTTATTTATTTTTTATTATTTTAATTTATTCTATGTAAAGCACTTTGAATTGCCATTGTGTGTGAAATGTGCTCTATAAATAAACTTGCCTTGCCTATTACCGTACATCCAAAGCGCTTTACAATCTTATTTATTGTAATTATACATTTAGTAATAATTGTAAAAAAGCATAAAAAAACAAAAGCCAGAAATGAGAAATTAATAAAACAAAGATATGTAAAAGAAAACGTACTATAATTTAAAAAATTTAAAATTTTTATTATTATGTGTCAGTTAATAACAAACATACATATTTTCCATAATGTCTGCCATTAAAACATCATCTGAGAAGCGATTCTGTGACTCACACACACACACACACACACACACACACACACACACACACACACACACACACACACACACACACACACACACTCCTCGTCACTCCAGAGATTCCCAGACTGAAATGAAAGTGTGTGTGAGGAATGTTGTGTATGACACTGATCACTCCAGCGCGTCTGTAATGCAGAACGGGCCCGATCTCGAGCCCTGCTGATCTCACAGGGAAACCCCACACACACACACACCGCTGATGAACACACACATTTTAAAAGATATTAAACATTAATGCACTGAAATGTGCTTCATACTCAGATCAGACAGTCGAGCAAAACAATATTTGAACAGTTCTGACGTCCACGAAAACACTCTCACGGCAAAAGCGTGACGAATGTTAAAACGTTAAACTAGTGTGAATGCATGTTACACATACACACAAATATAATACAAAATATATTAAATTAAACATTTTAACACTTTAGTTTAGGGTACAATTCTTACTATTAACTATTTGCGTATTATCTTGCATATTACTACGATATTGGCTGTATTAATACACATATTAATGTCTTGATTCTGCGTGACCATTTTCTACATTCCTTAATCCTATAATTCCTAAACTTAACAACGACCTTACTAACAATTAATAAGCAATAATTAGAAGTTTATTGTGGCAAAAGTCGTAGTTAATAGTGAGAATTTGACCCTAATCTATATACAGTATATACAGTACATCATACAATGTGAAAACTCTTTCTCAACCCATTATTTGATCAGACTAAAAGTTTGTTTGCACAAATTAAATATGCTAAATAATGAAAAAAACATTTACACAATGAAGACGGGATGCCACACACATGCAACAAAGTAGCAAACTACAGTCTGAGATGTTTCATATTATATATAGAATAATAGTGTACATACAGTATTCAGGAATAGTACAGTACACTCCAAACACATGGGTGAATCTAGGGTGAAACTTATATGCATATATATATATATATATATATAGAGTATGCGTATGTGTGTGTGTGTGTGTGTGTGTGTGTGTGTGTGTGTGCATGCACACACATACAAATATAATACAAATAATTGTCTTCTGATCTAATTTAGTTCATCAAACCTTTGACTGGTGATGCTGATAGATATATAACACACAAACAAATATGTGTTTCATATGAAACGAAAGCTGTGACACTCATCTCTGCTTTTGGGTTTGTTTGCCCCTATTTTGCACAGTCATAACTGGAAAGACCCTGGTCAATATATGCAGTGTGTGTGTTTGCATGCTTCCGCAGTGAACCGGTGGGAACAGCACGTGTTTGACGTGTACGTTGAGCAGAGGTGTATTACTCATACATGAGCAGCAGTGGGTCTTCACACACGCACAGACACACACACACACACACACACACACACACACACACACACAATGCATACGTCAGCAATGCATTGTTTGTTCCATTACAGTCGAATTGAAACTGTAGCTTCCTGTCCCGCTGTATCAACTGATTAGAGACACTAATAAACAGTCAGAATGATGAAAGATTGACCACAACACACACACACACACACACACACACACACACACATGCTGTTTTAATGCCACTCTTATTTTTACACTCGAGTGTACTTGAAAGTTCAGCTCGTAATACTTTTACGTGAGTGCCAACAAGTACAACAAGTTCTTTACATTTGCATTTGACACTGAATGCAGGAAAAATATTTATTATCAATAACTTAATACAATTTAAAATTTAAATATTTTTTATTATTATGTGTCAGTTGGTCTGCATATTTTCCATAATGTGTGCTATTAAAACATCACCTGAGAAGCGATTCACACACTCTTTCTCTCTCTCTCTCTCTCTCTCTCTCACACACACACACACACACACACACACACACACACACACACACACACACACACACACACACACACACACACACACACACACACACACACACACACACACACACTCAAACATACTCTCAAACACAAACTCACACTTTCTCTTTCTCACACACACACACACACACACCTTAGTTCTCACACATACGTACAAAGTTCTTTACATTTGCATTTGACATTCAACAGAAGGAAAAATATTTACATTTTACATTTATTAATTTATAAAAATATTTATTATCAATAACTTAATACCATTTAAAATGTAAAAAAAAAAAAAGTATTATGTGTCAGTTTGGTCTAACGCTGATAATATTAAGAAAAAAATAACATATTTTCCATAATGTGTGGCATTAAAACATCACCTGAGAAGCGATTCACACACTCACTCACTCACTCACTCTCTCTCTCTCTCTCTCTCTCTCTCTCTCTCTCTCTCTCTCTCTCTCTCTCTCTCTCTCTCTCTCTCTCTCTCTCTCTCTCTCTCACACACACACACACACACACACACACCTTAGTTCTCACACATTAGTACAAAGTTATTTACGTTTGCATTTGACATTCAACAGAAGGAAAAATATTTATGCTTAATATTTGTAGTGCCACAATACCAGAAATCAGCAATATTTCATATGCAATTCAGATATTTTCTTGAACACAGATGCATCACTTTGTGTTGCATTTACTGCTGTTTATAGGAAACAAAAAAACAATGCTAATAAAAAATAATAATTCTAAACCAGTGTACAGTGCAGCATTGATCTGATTGTAAATAAAATGAGTAATAGCAAAAATGAATCGATGATTAAATGTCATATTTAAAGTGTATCAAAGCATGACGAATAATGTCCAGTTTCACGATGTGAAAGCGTTCGCTCTCGATTCCGCTTCGCCCACAGATATGCTCAGTCATATGGTTATATGGTTCTTTTAAGAATACATAAAAAGAAAAATAGGTTACGCGTCTGAAGCTTGAGACCAAGAAAAATCTGCAATCTCGTGTCTAAATAAAAATATCCTAACAGCTTTCAGGCCTTCACTTTCTCATGCGCTCTTCACCCAGAAACACTGCACACACCAACTCACATTTGGGAAAATTATAATGCCGTGAGTCTGCGGTTGCCAATCCATTCAAGTGTATTTATAAATGATGTATAAAAGCCAGCTGATGTAAATCACAGCCTGTTCTCGGCCTAATCAACTTCATGTTGTGCATTTGTGACTTTTTACAAGATTTAAGCGATTAGCCCGAATAAAAATTCAAGCGTTAAACACACATCTGGGGACGTGTGAGAGTATGTGTGTTTGTGTGAGTGTGTGTGTGTGAGGATTAATTATTGTATCTAATGCTAGAGGAATCAGTCAAAAAAGCCTTTGCATTCACATCGCTCACATTTAAACACACTTGTGCTTTCTGAGAACTTCACACTTGTCGTGCTTTTTCATCTATTCCGTTTAATGTCTACTGCCTTTTTCACATGATCTTTATCTTTACTTTTGACAACTAAATTTAAAACAGTTAGTCTGCTCATATTATATTCCTAAAACTCTTTACATGTTGTGCTGGGATCACACTGCATGAAGGTTAGTTATTATTATTCATAATAATTGATTTTTTTTAAATATATATAAGTAATGATATTATTTCCAAATTAATAAATAAATATTGTGCCAACCCTGGAATTGATAAGTATATACTGAACCTCAAATTAATTAATGCAATTCAAGTCGCTTTACAAAATGCATGAATGTAAATGGGAAAAAGTAAGATTTTATTATTTCAGTTCAATTCAATTCAATTAACATTTTTGCATAGCGCTCTTCACAATACACATCGTTTCAAAGCAGCTTTACAGAAAATGCATGAGTCCACATTACAGTTTAGAGTGATCTGTTATCAGAAGTAACTGTCTAAGTTATGTATTTCAGAAATGTACATATACAAATCACAGTTAGCTAAAAATGTATTAATTCAATAATTTATGCAAAAAAATGCATTTAAACAATGTAATAATTTAAGGCAGAAACAAGCTAATTAAAGTAATGAATACTTGTTTGTCAACAAATGATTATGACAGAAAATTGTTTATTAATCCTAGTTATTGTTAATTTCTACATTTACTAATCCATTATTAAAATCATAAGTTGTATCTGATAACATTAGTTAATGCACTAACATTAACAAAGATTACTGAAACAAATGCATTGCTCATGTTAACTGATGCATTGACTAATGTTAATGTTAAACGAGATCTGTTAATGTGTGTTAAAGTGGCTGTTTATTGTAAATGACTGCATTGATGTTAGATGTTGCAGTGCTGATGTTGTGTGTTGTGTGTGCTGATGTTGTGTGTTCTCTGATGTTGAGTGTTCTCTGTGCTGATGTGTGTGTTCTCTGTGCTGATGTTGTGTGTTCTCTGTGCTGATGTTGTGTGTTGTGTGTGCTGATGTTGTGTGTTCTCTGATGTTGTGTGTTCTCTGATGTTGAGTGTTCTCTGTGCTGATGTGTGTGTTCTCTGTGCTGATGTTGTGTGTACTCTGATGTTGTGTGTTCTCTGATGTTGAGTGTTCTCTGTGCTGATGTGTGTGTTCTCTGTTCTGATGTTCTCAGTGCTGATGTGTGTGTTCTCTGTGCTGATGTGTGTGTTCTCAGTGCTGATGTGTGTGTTCTCTGTGCTGATGTGTGTGTTCTCTGTGCTGATGTGTGTGTTCTCTGTTCTGATGTTCTCTGTGCTGATGTGTGTGTTCTCAGTGCTGATGTGTGTGTTCTCTGTGCTGATGTGTGTGTTCTCTGTGCTGATGTGTGTGTTCTCTGTTCTGATGTTCTCTGTGCTGATGTGTGTGTTCTCAGTGCTGATGTGTGTGTTCTCTGTGCTGATGTGTGTGTTCTCTGTGCTGATGTGTGTGTTCTCAGTGCTGATATTGTGTGTTCTCTGTGCTGATGTGTGTGTTCTCTGTGCTGATGTGTGTGTTCTCTGTGCTGATATTGTGTGTTCTCTGTTCTGATGTTCTCTGTGCTGATGTTGTGTGTTGTGTGTGCTGATGTTCTCTGTTCTGATGTTGTGTGTTCTCTGATGTTGTCTGTTCTCAGTGCTGATGTTGTGTGTTCTCTGTTCTGATGTGTGTGTTCTCTGTGCTGATGTTGTGTGTTCTCTGTTCTGATGTGTGTGTTCTCTGTGCTGATATTGTGTGTTCTCTGTGCTGATGTTGTGTGTTCTCTGTTCTGATGTGTGTGTTCTCTGTGCTGATATTGTGTGTTCTCTGTGCTGATGTTGTGTGTTCTCTGTTCTGATGTTCTCAGTGCTGATGTGTGTGTTCTCTGATGTTGTCTGTTCTCAGTGCTGATGTTGTGTGTTCTCAGTGCTGATGTTGTGTGTTCTCAGTGCTGATGTTGTGTGTTCTCTGATGTTGTCTGTTCTCAGTGCTGATGTTGTGTGTTCTCAGTGCTGATGTTGTGTGTTCTCAGTGCTGATGTTGTGTGTTCTCTGTGCTGATGTTGTGTGTTCTCTGTGCTGATGTGTGTATTCTCTGTGCTGATGTGTGTGTTCTCTGTGCTGATATTGTGTGTTCTCAGTGCTGATGTTGTGTGTTCTCTGTGCTGATATTGTGTGTTCTCTGTGCTGATGTTGTGTGTTCTCTGTGCTGATGTGTGTGTTCTCTGTGCTGATGTGTGTGTTCTCTGTGCTGATGTTCTCTGTGCTGATGTGTGTGTGTGTGTGTGTGTGTGTGTGTGTGTGTGTGTGTTCTCTGTTCTGATGTTCTCTGTGCTGATGTGTGTGTTCTCTGTGCTGATGTTGTGTGTTCTCTGTGCTGATGTGTGTATTCTCTGTGATGATGTGTGTGTTCTCTGTGCTGATGTGTGTGTTCTCTGTTCTGATGTTCTCTGTGCTGATGTGTGTGTGTGTGTTCTCTGTTCTGATGTTCTCTGTGCTGATGTGTGTGTTCTCTGTGCTGATGTTGTGTGTTCTCTGTGCTGATGTTGTGTGTTCTCTGTTCTGATGTTCTCTGTGCTGATGTGTGTGTTCTCTGTGCTGATGTGTGTGTTCTCTGTGCTGATGTTCTCTGTGCTGATGTGTGTGTGTGTGTGTGTGTGTGTGTGTGTGTTCTCTGTTCTGATGTTCTCTGTGCTGATGTGTGTGTTCTCTGTGCTGATGTTGTGTGTTCTCTGTGCTGATGTGTGTATTCTCTGTGATGATGTGTGTGTTCTCTGTGCTGATGTGTGTGTTCTCTGTTCTGATGTTCTCTGTGCTGATGTGTGTGTGTGTGTGTGTGTGTGTTCTCTGTTCTGATGTTCTCTGTGCTGATGTGTGTGTTCTCTGTGCTGATGTTGTGTGTTCTCTGTGCTGATGTTGTGTGTTCTCTGTTCTGATGTTCTCTGTGCTGATGTGTGTGTTCTCTGTGATGATGTGTGTGTTCTCTGTGCTGATGTGTGTGTTCTCTGTTCTGATGTTCTCTGTGCTGATGTGTGTGTGTGTGTGTGTGTGTGTGTGTGTGTGTGTGTGTGTTCTCTGTTCTGATGTTCTCTGTGCTGATGTGTGTGTTCTCTGTGCTGATGTGTGTGTTCTCTGTGCTGATGTGTGTGTTCTCTGTGCTGATGTGTGTGTTCTCTGTTCTGATGTGTGTGTTCTCTGTGCTGATGTGTGTTCTCTGTGCTGATGTTGTGTGTTCTCTGTGCTGATGTGTGTGTTCTCTGTTCTGATGTTCTCTTTGCTGATGTGTGTGTTCTCAGTGCTGATGTGTGTGTTCTCAGTGCTGATGTGTGTGTTATCTGTGCTGATGTGTGTGTTCTCAGTGCTGATGTGTGTGTTATCTGTGCTGATGTGTGTGTTCTCTGTGCTGATGTGTGTGTTCTCTGTGCTGATGTGTGTGTTCTCAGTGCTGATGTGTGTGTTCTCACTGCTGATGTGTGTGTTCTCAGTGCTGATGTGTGTGTTATCTGTGCTGATGTGTGTGTTCTCACTGCTGATGTGTGTGTTCTCAGTGCTGATGTGTGTGTTCTCAGTGCTGATGTGTGTGTTCTCAGTGCTGATGTTGTGTGTTCTCAGTGCTGATGTGTGTGTTCTCAGTGCTGATGTGTGTGTTCTCTGTGCTGATGTGTGTGTTCTCAGTGCTGATGTGTGTGTTCTCTGTGCTGATGTGTGTGTTCTCTGTGCTGATGTTGTGTGTTCTCTGTGCTGATGTGTGTTCTCAGTGCTGATGTGTGTGTTCTCTGATGTTGTGTGTTCTCAGTGCTGATGTGTGTGTTCTCTGATGTTGTGTGTTCTCAGTGCTGATGTGTGTGTTCTCTGATGTTCTCTGATGTTGTGTGTTCTCTGTGCTGATGTGTGTGTTCTCTGATGTTCTCTGATGTTGTGTGTTCTCAGTGCTGATGTGTGTGTTCTCTGATGTTCTCTGATGTTGTGTGTTCTCACTGCTGATGTGTGTGTTCTCTGAGCTGGTGTTCTCAGTGCTGATGTTGTGTGTTGTGTGTTGTGTGTGTAGGGGAGAGCGAGCGCTGTCTGGGTTCTGAAGGAGAGGATGAGGGCAGTGTTTGGGGAATGGAGGTTCAGGACAGCAGAGATGCTCAGGATAAAGTAAGCGAGGGAACGGATCCCGGGAGTCCGGCTCCGGAGAACTGGATCCACACGGAAAACACACCCCGTAACATCACGAACACACACCCCGAACGCTGCGACCACAGCATGTTCAGTAAGTCTCCGGCCAAATAAAGCCTCAATTAAAACGTTTTACAGTCTGTTGTTCCACGAGAATCTTTTTAACTTTTTATACTCCAGAATAAAAGATCTGAAGAACCTGTAATGAAACATAAAGAACAATTACAGCACTAAAAATGGATGAAAACTCTTTCTCAAAACCCATTATTCGATCGGACCAAAACTTTGTTTACACACATTAAAAATGCTAAACAATTAGCATTTTTAATGCTAATAAAAAATAAAAAAATTTTTATTTCATATGGCTTCATATTATTTCCTAGAAAAATATTAGTGGACATACTAATTGCAGGATTCAATATGTAGTACGCTAAGTAAAGTTAGTGGTAAAGTTCAAATATCAAGTAAAAAAAGAAAAAAAAATTGTCAAAGAATAATGCGGATTTAAATAAAACTTTTGAAGAAAAATGGTAAATGGACTGCATTTATATAGCGCTTTCACAGACCTATGGCCACCAAAGCGCTTTACATTCACCCATTCACGGACGGCGGTGTCAGCCATGCAAGGCGCCATCCAGCTCGGCGGGAGCAGCTGGGGTTAGATGCCTTGCTCATGGACACCTCGACACTTGGTCAGGTCGTACCAGGGCTTGAACCACCAACCTTTCCGGTTTGTAGACAACCTACATGAACCACTGAGCCACTGCCGCCCCAAATGAAAAATGAAAGTGTTTTTCTCACCCTTGAATAAATCTGCACAAAAATAAAAAATGCAAAATAAAAACAATGTGACAACAATGTCAAATATCAAGTTTAAAACACACACACACACACACACACACACACACACACACACACACACACACACACACACACACACACACATATATATATATATATATATTTAATAAAAAAATAAGTGTTTTTCTCACCCTTAAATGAGTCTGTACAAAAATTAAAAATGCAAAATATATACAATGTTTGTCAATAATGATGTCATGTGACAACAATGTCAAATATCAAGTTTAAAACACACACACACACACACACACATATATATATAATACAAATATTAAGTGTTTTTCTCACCCTTAAAGGAGTCTGTACAAAAATTTAAAATGCAAAATATAAACAATGTATGTCAATAATGATGTCATGTGACAACAATGTCAAATATCAAGTTTAAAAAAGCATATATTTATATAATGGCAATTTTAAACAGTTTTTTTCTCACCTTTGAACCGGTCTGTACTATGTACAAAAATTAAACATGCAAAATAATTTTTATATATATATATATATATATATATATATATATATATATATATATATATATATATATATACATATATATGATCATAATATATTGTATTTTGAACACAAATCCATTCGGCCTAAAGTGACATTAAAACCCAGTTTTAAGTGTTTGTCTCCGTCTTGAACGGGTCTCTACTATGTTTGTAGAATTTGGGTTTTAATTTTTTTTTATTGAATTTTTTAAACTATGTCAAAGACAGCACTGGCCTACATTCGTGTCAGCTTCCTGTGTGTAATCATCACACGATATGACTTGACACATTTAAAAAAAGAGTAATTATCATCATCATCGCTGTAATGACTCATTTCCACCGCCTCCGTGATTCTGACGATATTCGTTACAGAAATGCAGAAACACAAAAACTGCTGCGCTCATCAACCGTCATCATGTTTCCTCACATCAGACGAGGTGAAGCTCCTCTTCTGAAATCAAGAGCTTCTCGAGATCAAACGCTGGAGTTCGTCTATAACACACGACACGAGAGACCAACATCTGCAAGCATTTGAGGACACGCTGGCATCGCTGCTCTGCTTGTGCTTCAGTTTTGTTGGTTTCAAGGGAGAATTTCTGCAACATTCGTGCGATTTTCTCTCAAGTTTAAGCGTTCCTTCATAACGAGAGTCGCACAACCTCACAAACACAACATCTCTGATGGGGATTAATGACAACAGGCCGATATAAAGACAAAGCACTGTGACGTCGTAAACTGAACTAGTACAAAACACTATTGAAGTTTTTAAACAAACATTCAGATTTTTGTATTCGCTATGTTGTTTATTGTTTTTTTTTATTTTTTATTTCTAGGGGTTAAATGTCATGAAAATAATAATAATAAATTATTGAAAAAATATAAAGACACTATAAAAATATACAAATCTATATATATAAAATACTTCTCTTTTGATATATATATATATATATATATTGATATATATATTTTTTATATATATTTTTATAATGTTTACAAATTATTTTGAATAAAGATAATAATGCTTATAAATTGCCTTAATATTATATATGCAGATATATATATATATATATATATATATATATATATATATATATATATATATATATATATATATATATATATATAATATTAAGGCAATAAATAACAATTATTATCTTTATTCAAAATACTTTGCTTTTGATTTTGGAGTAAAATGTATGGAAACCCATTTTCACCATATAAGAAAAAAAAAACATGCCTTGGTAAATCATAAGCATGACATAAAAAGTCAGAATTATGACAGAAAAAGTTAGAAAAAAAAAGTTAACTATGAGATACTAGGTTAAATATGTGACATAAATGTCAGAAATATGACATAATTTTTAACTTTTAAGTCAAATTTTTTATGTCATAATTAATTTAATCTGGATTGAAACATGCCAGTCCAGAAATGATATCTAATTAAAATGTTCTGATTCTTTCTTATTATTATTTATTACTGTTCTTTTGCATTTTTGTTTACTTTATACATTTTGTTGTATGTTGTTTTGTTGCGTTTACATGATAAGGGTTCTTTTTGCTATCAAAAAAATTCATTTCTCTGTATCTTTTCCACCTGTTTTGTGATGTAATTCCTGACGTTGATCTGAGCGTGTGTGTGTGTGTGTGTGTGTCTCAGGTCAGACTGACGCTCATGTGATGGATGATGTGCCTCATTACGACTCAGTGGTTCAGCTGAGGAAAGTGTCAAACCTGCTCAGTCCGATTCACACACAGAAACACAACGGATCCGTGAACTCGTATCATTTAGACGGCGTTCAGGACGACATGTCTCCGGTCTGCTGGTCACCGGGAGAACACGACTCACCTGAGGCCAAAGGTACACCAGCATCACCTGCAGTTTATCTGACACAAGGAGATTAAAGGGATAGTTCACCCAAAAATGAAAATGATCCCATGATGGGATCAACTCATCCTAGGTGTATATGACATTCTTCTTTCAGACGAACACAATCAGAGTTATATTAAAAAAATGTCCTGGCTCTTCCAAGCTTTATAATGGCAGTGAATGGCCGTTTCTGTTTTGAAGTCCATAAAAGTGCCTCTGTCCATCATAAAAGTGCGTCTATCCATCATAAAAGTGCATCTATCCATCATAAAAGTGCATCTATCATCATAAAAGTGCATCTGTCCATCATAAAAGTGCATCTATCCATCATAAAAGTGCATCTATCCATCATAAAAGTGCATCTATCATCATAAAAGTGCATCTGTCCATCATAAAAGTGCATCTATCCATCATAAAAGTGCATCTATCATCATAAAAGTGCATCTATCCATCATAAAAGTGCATCTATCATCATAAAAGTGCATCTATCTATCATAAAAGTGCATCTATCTATCATAAAAGTGCATCTATCATCATAAAAGTGCATCTATCTATCATAAAAGTGCATCTACAGGGTTGCCAACTTTGGGACTTTGGCTGGAGTGAGACTCTGTAAAACATCAGTGCGCGCGCGTAACCCTAACCCTAATTTTAAAAACATCAGTCCTTGTTTACTTAGTATAAACCCTGATTTTTGAAAAAAAACAAATAATAATAATTTTCAAAATGTACAATTAATTTATTGATGGCACTATAAAAAAAATAAAGATAGAGGTGATTAAATAACAAACATGTAAAACAACAACATCAAAACAGTAAGAAATCTCAAAACAAAAGGGACAGATAATAGTTACTCCACCTCCCCAACAAACCACAGCACTAGTTTCACACATGAGGCCTGTTGTAGGTAGCCTATGCCACAGTGGCAGTGTCGGCCTGCTTCACTACATCTGCAGGAGCTCGTATCTGAAGCAGGGTTCAATCCGGTCATGAACGTTCACTGCGTCTGTCACGTGACAAATGAACGAAAGACTCGGAAGGTAAAGTAATTATGTTCCCTGTAAATTATTTTTGACTGCATTATAATGATTTCTTAATTCAGAATATGATAAAGACTGCATAGGTGGATGTGTTCAGGGAATTTGGCTGTTAAAAGTATAACATTTAAAGCCCCTTAAATGAATGAAATGACTCGAAAAAAGATTTGTTCATTTTAATGAACGAGATCGAACAAACGAGTGAGTGACAGTCAGTTCCTGGTGTCAGTCTTGTTTAGGCCTGAAAAGGTTCACCTCAGCATCCGCATTTGACTGTGGCAGCTCAACACAATCTGGGCAACCTTTGATCATTTTTTTGATCATCACACAAAATGGGGGAAAAAGTTTTTGCACTTTAAAAAAAGCAAAAATCTTTTTCACAATTTTAATCACATTTCCTGCATTTACAGTACATACCTTTAGGGACTATGATGATACAAAATCCAGGAAATAATTAAGTGATTATTATGATCAATTCTGCCAAAAAGAATATAGTAGGCTACTTAACTATCTAAAAGAAAAATATGTCTTTCTTTCTTTATTGAAATATACAGAATTAGGTTATCAAACAGTCCGCACTGCATAAATGATGAATTAAATTAGATTAATCCTTATTAAAGCTGCAAGCGTTCTTTAGTCAAGAGCAGTGAGGGATTTTCTCTGTTCCCTCTTTGGTTAACTTTACTGACTACAGGATTAGAGGCTGCTGTCACTTTAAGATCTGCCGCTGCTGACAGGCTCTCACGCATCTCATTTTCTCATTTACTCTTGTTCATTTAAGACTTTATGTAACTAATTTAAGACTGCTTATTGTTATGAGGATACTCGACAAAACTGACATTTTGGCATGTGTTATTGTTCGTTCAAGCGCGAAAGAGAACTGCCCAGCAAAACTGATTCTGACACGCGAGTCTTTCTGTGCGTTGTGTGTGTGTGAGTGTGTGCGTCAGGACATTCACAGACAGCGATACCTGCTCATTATAACTTTCAGTGAGGTATTTTTGGTGTGTGCAAGCGACGTTCCTGGACGCGGCTGCGTGCATTGACGCAGGCAGGCGCTCCGTGTCCCGCTCGGTCCTGCTCCTCTTTGTCGATGACGGCGTGCAGTTAAAAAATCATAACAAACTAATTTGAAAGTGAGGGGGAAACGAACGGGATTTCGAAAAGAGGGGGGGACATGTCCCCCCCGTCCACATAGGAAATTACGCCCGTGAGTGAAAGGCACACCATTATATTATCTGCTTACATTGTCATCCAAACTTTCAAACGCGCATCAGTGGCTCCGACTCCGAACCTATGCTCTGAACTCTCTCTGAACTTCTCACACGCAACTGACGTAGGTTTTCAGCGAATCAACGATCAGAATATACTGCAGTGAGAACGCTGTAGGCAGATGTTACAGCTGTGGGCCTTAAACTCCTCTCCTGTCATTAATACGCTGTGGTCTAGTCATCAACAGAAAATGAACGGATTGAGAGGGGAGAAAAATGGATTTTGGCGTGACATTTCTTGCGTGTGCGTGAGAGCGTGAGATTGATGCTGAAAGCGTGAGTGTCTTGCCAGATGCGTGAGAGTTGGCAACCCTGCATCTATTCATGATAAAAGTGCATCTATCCATCATAAAAGTGCATCTATCCATCATAAAAGTGCATCTATCATCATAAAAGTGCATCTATCCATCATAAAAGTGCATCTATCATCATAAAAGTGCTTCTATCATCATAAAAGTGCATCTATCCATCATAAAAGTGCATCTATTCATCATAAAAGTGCATCTATCCATCATAAAAGTGCATCTATCCATCATAAAAGTGCATCTATCCATCGTAAAAGTGCTTCTATCATCATAAAAGTGCATCTATCATCATAAAAGTGCTTCTATCATCATAAAAGTGCATCTATCATCATAAAAGTGCTTCTATCATCATAAAAGTGCATCTATCCATCATAAAAGTGCATCTATTCATCATAAAAGTGCTTCTATCATCATAAAAGTGCATTTATCCATCATGAAAGTGCATCTATTCATCATAAAAGTGCATCTATCCATCATAAAAGTGCATCTATCCATCATAAAAGTGCATCTATCCATCGTAAAAGTGCTTCTATCATCATAAAAGTGCATCTATCATCATAAAAGTGCTTCTATCATCATAAAAGTGCATCTATCCATCATAAAAGTGCATCTATCCATCATAAAAGTGCATCTATTCATCATAAATGAACTCCACAGGCTCCAAGGGGTTAATAAAGGCCTTCTGAAGCGAAGGGATGAGTTTGTGTAAGAAAAATATTAATATTTAAAACTTTATCAACTAAAATAACTAGCTTCCGGCCAAACGAACATACGGATTCGACTTAAGTCTAAGCGCAACTTATGCGAGTAATGCAACGCACTGCTGATATTTACGCTACGCCATGACGCTCTACGCTACTTCTGACGTCACGAGTTATGTAAGTTGCGCTTTAGGCGTAAGTGGAGACTGTGTATGTTCATCTTCCGGAAGCTAGAATTTTACTTTGTAGCGTATTAAAAGTTTAGTTCACCCCAAAATGGAAATTCTGTCAGTAATGACTCTCCCTCATGTTGTTCCAACCCCGTAAGACTTTCGTTAACTTTTCATCACTACAGTGGCTCAACCTTCAGTTTATCAAGCGAAGAAAATACTTTTTGTGCTCAAAAAAACCCCCCCAAAATAACGACTTTATTCAAATATTATACAGTGGATTGAGCCACTGGAGTCACTTGGACTATTTTAACGATTTCTTTACTAACTTTCTGGGCCGGCAAGTTTCAATAACAGAGAAGCCTATGGAGGAGTGAGACAGCTCTCAGATTTAATCAGAAATATCTTAATTTGTGTTGAAGATGAACGAAAGTCTTACGGGGTTGGAACAACATGAGGGTGAGTCATTACTGACAGAGTTTTCATTTTTGGGTGAACTAACACTTTAAATATGAATATTTTTCTTACACAAATGCATCAGATAAATTGAATGAATCAGACTAATCAGATAATCTCTCTTCGGGTGTGCAGACGGTGGGCCGCTAAACCCTGACGCCCCGCAGACGTGCCCGTACTGCCAGCGGACCTGCCAGTCTCTGAGGGAACACCTGAGCTTCTGCCCGGCCCGGGACGCGGGAGACAGTGTGTGTCCTCTCTGCGGGTTCAGTTCCCCGTACCGGTCTCAGATGGAGCGGCACCTGACTCTCCACGCTCACACGCACGAGAAGGTACGTCACACACACACATGCAGGGGTGTGCTTCCCGTACAACGTCGTAACTCGCTGCTTAAAGCTGCAGTCCGTAACTTTTTGGGGTTAAAAATTATCCAAAATAATTTTTTGATTAAGTACATCACCAGCCAGTGTTCAGAACTCTCTGCTTGCCGTAGCTCGATTCAGAACGGTGAGCTTGTAATGATGTGTTTAACTCCAGTGGTTCTGGTGGATTTCAGTGGGAAATTCGAGCATGTCTTTGTGTCATTCCGTCACATCTGTCCACATAAAGAAGAGTCTCGGCTAGTCGGCGATGAGTGTGAGGATGCTGGAGATTTATAGCCTTTTCTCACAGAACTGGATATGATTAAACTGATCAGTTTGATGGCGGATCCAGAAATGTTCAAACGACAATCATCAGGAGATTCACCCGGTGTAAAACGCGAAAGACTTCGGAGAAAAAGAGACTGACACCGGCCCATGCGGAAACAAGGATAATATCGGAAGGGCATTGAATGTCACGCAATGCTGATGTTGTTAACATTAACAATTTGAGAACAAAGTATAATTTGCACGGTTTGGCGTGATATGATGAGCGATCGTTAGATTTAATCAGCGTGATTTACTGCAATGCTTTTTCCCCCTGAGTTGGTCAGAACAGAAGTGGATGTTACTTGTTCAGAACATTTTCCAGTGAAAATTCTTATTCTGGTCATATTTCCAAATAGCAGAATCTGTGATTGTGAATGACAGTATCCACACGACTGACAGCCGCACGTTCTCCTCAAAACACTGGATTCATCCGCGCTGTGCTGTGCCGAGACACAACCCAGTCAAGTCAGGCGCGCAGATGGCACTGGGGACGGGGGGGACATGACCCCCCCAGATTCATAGTGACCCGATCCGTCCCCCGCCCTCACTATCCCTACGAAACGCGACAAAAATCGGTAAAACAGGGGATTAATCACTGTTTTCGCTATACATTATGTGTATACACTATAGCCTACATAAACGTGTTTTTGCAAAACGGATTTAAATCCGATCTTCAATTCCCGCGCTTGGTCCCGCGTCTGTGACTTACTTTCACTTTGATTTGCGATAGTTTGCTTGATGAATATGTTCAGCTTCTCGTCTGCGGCGATGCTGTTCCAGTAGCGTCGCCATATCCGGCTATAACATTACATATAGCCTATAACACGCTCTCACACGTTTATTTTTTAGCATTTTTGGAAGGAGTAAAATTTACATATATGGTTTCAACAACCAGATGCATTTACACTTGTTCAGTTTCGTCTGGGATGCGGACCAGACCTCCTCCTGAAGTGGTTTGAGCGATCGGATTCAAATCTGTCTCAAATGCGTTTCGGAGGGCATTTACTCCTGGTCTTTTCACGATCGGATAGCTACCCGATCACAGAAAACGCATGAAGTGGCCAGGTGTAAACAGCCCCTATTTCTGAGCTGAGCCGGTGATTTTCTGAACTGAAAAAAAATTACTGTATAAATGTCATATAAAGGCGATGAAGAGACAAAAAACAATCACCTCGTTTTTTCAAAAACCAAACAATTAGTATTATTATTATTTGCACATAGGTTATTTGCTTTTTTGTTCATAATGATAGACTTTGTATGCTGAGATAAGCAAATGTTTAAAAAAAACATACTTTGCTAAAGACATGAAGTTTTGGTGGGTGATTGGCATACTAGTCAAATAACAGTCTGATCATGCATTGCTAGTGGTGATCAGGTAGGCTTTTGTTTACCTTTGGTTATTGTTGTTTATCCATGATTTCAAATAACAATCCCCCAATGGCTTTTTGATGCAAATCATTAGCCCAAATTATGCAAAGTTACTACTTGAGCACTAGTTAAAGCCCAAATTACGAAAATAACGAATTGAGTTTAAATCATTTGCTGACAGCTTGGTCCCCCCCAGTTAAAAAATTCTATCTGCGCCCCTGAGTCAAGTTGATAATTCCGTGAATAACTGCAGTTGCAGATTTCGAACAGAGATGGCGACAAAACTACAGACTGCAGCTTTAACTAGTTAGATGCATCGTTAAAGAAATCAACTATAGTCACGACTGTTTCCCGAAACCGTACTGTCGCAAATTGGTCGTTCAACCACGTTGGTTAATGATGTAACGCAGGTCTTGGAGTAATAACTACTTTTAATGAATCTGTTTGAGATCGAATTAACGCAAGATGTTTTGATATAAATTACAGACATGACATCTGAGGACTATTTCTCATTTTTCTCAGTTATTTTGCTTTATTTCCAGATTCAATCATTGGCTCGTTCTCACGCACTAAAGCTCGTTCACACATGCGCACTCTTCAAAAACGGTGCTTTAAATCTCTTGACAAACCAAAAGATGTAAATGACATTTGTATGCATTCTAAATAAAAGACACAGGTTGCACTGAATGTCAGCTTTCTTATTCCGCTCAAGATAAGGATTAATTGAGTCCACATGTCATGCAAACTAGAAACTCTGCTTCTAACCACAAACACACAACTCTGCGATGCTGTTTGCGAATTTTCGTTAGAACGATGGTTTCGGGAAACACAGACTCGTTGAACTGCTGATAACCACGGAACTTGTGAACATATTTGGCTAACGATGCTTTTGGGAAACACACCCCAGAATGAATGACACACGAATAGATGTGTGCTAACTGCTCATGATTTCATGTATGTCCCAGAATTCCTTGCCTGAGCCCAGTATGGAGAGCAGGAAGTTCAAGTGTAATCAGTGTGGAAAGGCCTTTAAATACAAGCATCACCTCAAAGAGCACCTGCGCATTCACAGTGGTAAGAAACACAACCAGCAAAAGTGGATTTTAAAAAATGCACAAGTCATATTTCACACGAAATTTACATCATGCATGAAGAAATATTAATATTTTACCACCATTAGGAATTCTCTGCACATTTATATGCTAAATTCTTATTGCTGTAATGTAATTTTTAGAGTAATGAAAATTTAAATGATCTGGAACATCATTTTAATTTTAGAATGTATATATATATATATATATATATATATATATAAATTATATAAAATATATATTATTTTTTTTATATAAAATAATACATTTATTTATGTATTTTAATTATCCTATTATATATATTATTCACATAATGCAAAATATTTTTCTTTTGGTTTTGGAGAAAAATAAGCCCATTTCCACAACATAAGAAAACCAAAACTTTCAGAAAAAAATCACGCTTTGGTAAATCATAAGCATGACAGTCATAATTAGGGCATAAAAAGTTAGGAATATATTATATAAAAAGTTGTTGACGCAATATAAAAATTATGACTTTTTGTTATAATTTAAACTTTTCTCATAATTTTTGTCACGAGATTCAATGAATTTCTCTACATATACTTCTAAAACATGATGCTGAATAAAGCTAAAAAAAAAAAAAAAGTACAATAAAAAACATGCATAAGACTAAAAATACACCAATCAGATACAATTAAAGTCCACCTGTGGTAAAAAAACAAACAAGAGTTTAATGTTGTTTATATGTCTTAAGTGGTGTTTTAAATATATTTTTAAGACAAACCATGTGTAAATTCATAAGTCAACACTCAAAAACTCAAAAACACCCGTTTATTATCAACAGATTACTAGCTGTTTGATAACTTAGTCAAGCCAACGGTTAATCATAATTACAGTTATGTGTCCGACGTTGTAGAGAGCGCATTAATATTCTTGTAGAAGAGCCTGTATGATTCACTCTTTCTCTTCTACTTCTGAATCAGTTTCTGTTTGAAACATATTCGTCTGAATTAAACCAATATTTCCACTTGGATCAGGTAATCCGAGCTGGAGTGGGTGAGTGAGTGGAGGCGGGGCTCATTTGCATATTCATGAACCCACGTATACTAAATTAAGCAATGGTGTCGAGTTACATTCAAGCTATTTTAAAGCATGAATAAATTATTTTCACAGGAAAAAACATTTAAATGTGTCATTTTGGTTATCAAAGATGAGTTTTAAGGGATTAAGTTATCGACACGTGGCTCATTTGCATATTCATGAATCCGCATACACTAAATGAAGCAAGGGTGTCGAGGTACATTCAAGCTATTTTAAGGCATGAAGAAATTATTTTCATAGGTTAAACATTGAAATATGTCATTCTGATTATCAAAGATGAGTTTTAAGGGATAAAGTTATCGACTGAATCTCTGTGTCCGCAGGCGAGAAGCCGTACGAGTGCTCGAACTGTAAGAAGCGCTTCAGTCACTCGGGATCCTACAGCTCACACCTCAGCAGCAAGAAGTGCCTCAGCGGGAACGCAGCTCATTTTAACGGACACTCCCATCACGCGTACTTGACGCCCGTCTTCCCATCGCCTACGTCACCCCCTGTGGTCGGCGGGAGAAACTGCAACCGGGGAAAGTTCCCGTTGGAGTCCGCTGTTCCCACTTTGAGCCGGACGTGGGATCCCGCAGATGATTTGGCCATGAGGACGGGTGTGTTTAAAGGCACAACGTTGCTGCCGTTGCTTCAGTCGCGTAGTAAATTCGAACACCTCCTTCAGGAGATGCTCCGTCGGGAGGTGGGAGACGAGGCGCGGAAAAACGAGAGCTCACCAGCGTGTAATAACCTGTCGTCGCCACAGCGCGCGTCTTGGCATTCGGTCCCGCAGCAAATCCTCGTGCCTTTACCGACACCATTGCACCTAGCGCAAGATTCCCCGCACAAACACTGGCTGGGAGAAGAAGGCGGTCCGACGTCACCCACGTTACCCGAACGCAAGCACCTCCGGTATGGCTCGCCAACTTATCTGGATGTGTCAATCAACACATCGCCACGTCAACCAACCTATCATATTCAGAGCGAACCTTTAGACTTATCCATCCCTAAACCTCATTCGGCATCCGCCGTGCCACGAGAGACCAGAACTTGTAACGGTTACTCGCCGCAACGAGAACGACGCGACGGCGAGACCGTGTTTAAGAGATTGACTCCGCCCTCCCAGCAGCAGGTGGGCGGGGCTTATACAGCATCGCCACTGTTTAGCGGCACGGTGTTCAGCAGCTACCCTCTCTTCAATCACATGATCCCAGGACATAACGGTCTGACATCACTTCCTCTCACGCCACCAACACCAAGCCCAGGCTTCCTGTCTCCAGTGGCGTATATGGTGGA
>CM040814.1:1033024-1053024 GCA_022829025.1 Squalius cephalus
TCGGAACACAAATTAAGATATTTTTGATGAAATCTGAGAGCTGTCTCACTCCTCCATAGGCTTATGGACACTATAACTTGCTGGCCCAGAAAATGCATTAAAGACATTGTTAATATAGTCCAAGTGACTCCAGTGGCTCAATCTTAAGTTTATAAAGCGACGAGAATACTTTTTGTGCTCAAAAACAAACAAAAATAACGACTTTATTCCACTTTTCATTTCCTTCTCTCTGGGCCTCGAGTCTTTTCACGTAGTGTAATAGCGTAGCGCGTCTGTGTTGCACGTCACCACGTAGGCTCACTATTGGGCGACGCTGGTCATGTGCGATACGTGGTGACGTGCAACACAGACGCGCTACGCTTAAACACTACGTGAAAAGACTCGAGGCCCAGAGAGAAGGAAATGAAAAGTGGAATAAAGTCGTTATTTTTGTTTGTTTTTGCGCACAAAAAGTATTCTCGACAGAATTTTCATTTTTGGGTGAACTAAACCTTTAAGTATTTATATACACAATACTAAAAAATACTATACATATATATATATATATATTCAGATAAAGACAGAGATATACAGGAGTCTAACTGCACTTTCTGTTTGCTCCTGTAGGAAAGCGTCCTCACGAGTGTCAGACCTGTAAGAAGGCCTTCAAACACAAGCATCATTTAATTGAGCACAGTCGTTTGCACTCGGGAGAAAAACCGTATCAGTGCGACAAGTGCGGCAAACGCTTCTCTCACTCGGGCTCGTACTCGCAGCACATGAACCACCGCTACGCTTTCTGCAGTCGAGACGGTGACCCGGACGGGGCCGTTCCCGAGGGACCCGAAGAACCCGAGGAACCCGAGGGACCCGACGAACCCGTCTTCCTCAGCGACTCCAGCATGGAGGGAACGGCCCTGGAGTTCAGAGATGAGGAGGAAGAGGAAAACTCCCTCAGAAACCACACCTACGACCGAGAAAGAGAGGAAGAAACCGAGGAAAAACCCTCCAGAAGTGAGAAACATGAAGACATGACGGAGTGAGACGAGAGACTCTTCAGCAGGGTTTACCAAAGATGTGAAAACACACATTCACTGACTGACACTCGCGTCCTCTTTAGTGTTCAAAGCCTGTGAACTGAGAACAAACTCAGTCGACCAAAGAAAAATATTTAGACCAACACACACGTTTCTCCAAAGACTTGATTCATCGCCACAATCCAGAGGCAGAAGAAAGACATTACTCAATGCTGATAAACACCAAGAATTAATGATCTAAGAAAAACTGCCAAGAGTAGGTCATTTTTGCACCAAATTAAATTTAATATGAAATTATATGTTGCATTAAAAATTATGCCTGTTTTTAGGACCATTAAGAGTTTTCACACTGGCATTAAATTATCATTACTGTACGGGGAGAATTATATTATTATTTTTTTTATATCAATCTGATATTACAAACAAACTATATATGTATATAATCTCATTTTTATTATTGCAATCTGCTATAACAAACTATATATATATATGTATATATATATTCTCATCTTTATTATTGTAATGCAAAAATATTGTATACATGGTATTTGTACTGCCTTTAATTTATGCTGATATAAAAATATAAAAAATAATTGCATTATAAAAAAATGTCACATTGCAAAAATCTTAATGGTTCTAAAAGTTGGCTTCATTTTCTTTATATTATATATATATATAATATTTTTCCTTTTTGATTTTAGATTGAAACATGACCTCATGCTCATTTAATATTTACATGAGACAACCACAGGTATTGAAATATTAAATATTTCAACACAAAATATAATAAGTATTTACAGTCTAGGATTTGACCAGCATTCACAGTTAATCGAGGGTTAGCTAATGACTGGTTAGCGTATGGATCATTCAGCCGGCTTTCATGGTTTTCTATGTCATAATTATCTCGGACTGCACTATAACTCAGAGCAAGATTAAACACAGATTTGACATTTATGAACTGGAGAAACTGTAAAATTGGCCGATAATGACAGACATAAAAAGCTCAAACTTTCACCTTCTTTTCAGCACGAGCTGTTCAACAAACACGGATCAAATATTTGCACCAATTCATGTTGCAATACTATCATAAAGTGTCCTTTTGAGAAAGAAATAAGGAAAGCTGGAATCCATAAAGTGTGTTATATGAGTTGCACTGAATACATGCGAAACGGTGCTTCATTCCCTTATTACTCGACTTTTCTTCTTCATATATGCTGAGTTTACCTGTAAACACGGACCAAATGCTTCTTGCACACGAGAATCGTGCAGTATTTTCACCAGTGTTATTTTTATACAAAATTTCTAAGCTTTGTTGAAATGTTAATACATAATCTTTGTAATAAAGTTGTACATATTTTGAAAAAACAAAACAAAAGCGGTCGCTGGAGTTTTTATTGTGCTTTTCAAAGCTGTAATGGTTTTGCTTTAAAAGTCAAATCTCAAGAAACACAATATTTGTAACGAGTGAAAAATGCAGTGTCATGCTTATTCATCACACAGATCATAAATCCAACAGACAAATCACCAGTCATTTCTTTTTACTGTAACGATTTCTTTCTAATGACTTGAAATGAGTGGCGTTGAGTTGAGGCAAGTGTCACTTTACCGTGGTAATGGTGGTGGGGGGGTCCCGTTTACACTACTGACTCAAAACGGCACAGATTTCTGGCCTCCACCTAAACACCCAGCGGTGTGGTTAAGGTCAGATGGGCTGCAAACGGATGTTGTTTTACATTTTTATAACATTTAGTTCTATAAGGGTCTCTGGGTTCAGAGATGTTGCTCATCTGCATCTCTGAGAGAAACAGAAAAGCGTCAAAAGAAATGAACTCATCACCAGTGTAATTAAAGCAATTTCAACTTTCTTTATAAGTTATACAAGTTTCAGTTTAAAGTCAGTTTAATGTAATCTAAGGTTGAAATGACTTGACAGCCAATTAGATTATACTTAATTTACTTAAAGTCCCCCTGTGGTCACCAAAATGACATATTTAAAAAAAAATTCCTTGAAAAATAAATTTCTTCATGCCTTAAAATATCTTGACTGTAACTCGACACCCTTGCCTCATTTAGTATGCGCGGTTCTATGAATATGCAAATGAGCCCCGCCTCCACTCACTCACTCAGCTCAGAGATCCACTGGTTGACGATCACACGTTGATCTGATTGGTTACAAGGTAGTTTGTGACGTCAGAAACGTCAGTGTTTTTGAGACTGTCTTTGGTTCACTGCAGTTTTAAGGAGGAAATACTCAGCAATGCTGTCGACTTATGAATTTACACATGGTTTGTCTTAAAGCAGATTAAAAACACCACACAGACACATAAACAACATTAAAAGCTGGATTTTCATCACAGGGGGACTTTAATTTAAGGCAGCAGATGAACTTAAATGTACACTGTAAAAGTTGCGCACTTAAATTTTTAGGTACAATCAACTTGGATTTTGACGTAATTACAACTTAAATTACACTAAACTGACCTGTTGAATTAGTTGAATCTTGTAGTATCATTTATAAAAACGCTGAAATTGCTTAACTTATTTTGATGAGTTAAAGCAATGTAAAAACATATGTTGTCATAACTTACTGATCATATATTTTTTTACAGTGTAGGCTACACTTTAACTTTTTTGGTTCAAAATTAATAAATAATGAGACCCTTCTTCAAAAATGTGTTTCGTCTCACCCTGATTCACTATGGTAAGCCTATTATAACGTTGTGTTGCAGACAGCTCGGAATTTTGATTTTTCCAACCTCGTTCTTGGAAATAACTTCTGGAACATTCGACCTGTGAACTCGCCAACTCGGACTAGCCTACATCATCAATCAACCACAACCTCAGGGAGACATTTGATGTAAAAAGTTTATGTAGCCTAATAATACCTTCGTTTTTGCTTTTCGTCAGCTGTTTTCAAAGCAATTTTCTGTAGTTTTATTCAGTTTTTGCCATAATTGACACAAAAACAAGACTTGTGTCGTGGCGACATCCTGTGGTCAACAACATGAAGTGTGATTGGCTGGAACTCTTAAGTGGGACATTTAATTTGGGATATTTGGGATATCCTCGTCTGGAATGCAGCATGAGTGTTTATATTTTAGACGGAGAAATGTTTCGCTGGAAATTGCCTACACACCTGGACCTGGTGGTACTGACACGTGCGTGTCTCGTCATATCCGTAAATAGAGAAAAGTTGCTCCGGCAGTTTGGGCTTTTCTAAGATGGCGAGAACTGAGGGATTGAAATGTTGTAAAAGCGACGCGGAGATGATGATGTTTTTATTACTCAACAGGTGAGTAAGGTGTTTTATTGAACAGATGACTTGTCTCTAACTGAGTTAATTGTGAAGATAATTTCATTATAGTTGTTTTAGCACTGTTCTAGAATTTATTTAAGGACGTACCGTGTCTTTTAATAGGTAAAGCTACACATCTTCAGCTAGTCATCTTGAGATCATTTCCATCGAAACTGGTTATATCGTTGAAGCCTAACAATGAATGTTTATGTTTTATAAACCGCATGATAGGCCTAATCATATTCATCCGCACAGTCACGCAGAGCCGAAGCACAACCAAAACAACGTTCTTCCGCAACATACATACAGTTTTATAAACCTCTATAAGGCCAAAAGTTACATAGTGTAAATAGCTGGAATCTTTTTACAGTGCAGTAAACTTATTGAAATTAAAATAAATTCTCTATAGAACAAGTGATACTTACATTATAAATAATTCAGCTCTTTTTTGACCATTATTAATGCATGTAAACCGTCTTATGAGCTGATATGAGTCTCATTGCTGTATTATCTTCTGTCACTTCAGAATAAATCAAAACAGAAGGTCTTTTCATATAGATTTTATGTTTTTATTGTCATAATTCTGAAATACAGAATTTAAAGGAAGAAAGAGCAAATTACAGCGATTGAGTCGTCCTCATCATGGACGGATAACGAAAGCAAACATCACACAAAACTGAGAGTTCATACATTAAAATAAAATATTCAGAGACTCTGAAGCGTAGGAGAGTTTTCAGAAACACGAGGAGAGACAATGAAACTGAATGAATCACTCTATCACCCAAAAGCCTGTTTCTCTTTAAAGAACTAGTTCATCTTTGATGTCTCTCTTTCTTCCGTATGAACACAAAAGGAGATGTTTAGCACAATGTACACAGTCCTGTTCAAATATACACGGAAATGCAATAAAGATTTGAAAGCTGAAAGAGAATATTTCCAGTTTCTTTTTCCATGGCTTAAACATTTTGTGTTTCACAGAAGAAAGAAAGTCAAACCGGTTCGACTTTGGAGTGACATGAAGGAGAGTAAATGATCATTTTTGGGTGAAACCATCGTTTTAAGCTTATAAACGGGCCGTGAAGGTTCATCTATTAATAATGTGTGACCTTGTAACACTGAATTATTTCAGAAATAACAATACAACATCAGTCCTTTCTGTTCTGCTTTTGGAGAACCTCCTCCAGAAACCTTCTTTGCGGCCCCTTGTGGAATTGAAATAATAAGAAAATAAAAAAATTAATAAATATATAAAATCAAACATTAAAAAGTGTGTAAGCGTTCCCGGTTCTTTTCTTCTGCCTGGATCTTTTTGTCGAGAGCCAAAGCCACAGTCCATATAAAATTACCAAACCGCGGCATGGGGGACGCACATTTTTTAAACATATGCATTTTTAGTTCCTCTTTTGTTCTGTTATTAAAAGCAGAGTTTTGGACAAATGGCAGCGGAGCTCTGAGACTGGCACAACACACACACACACACACACACACACACACACACACACACACACACACACACACACAGCCACACACACACTTTCTCTCTCTTTCTCTCTCTTTCTCTCTCTCTCTCTCACACACACACACACACACACACACACACACACACACACACACACACACACACACACACACACACACACACACACACACACACCTCTGAGCTTCCTCCATCTCTCACAGACACTCAACGACCGCATCGGAACAATGGAAAGGAAATTACGTCGTATCTGGAGCGAATTGCACCCAGTTTTATTTCTCCATTAAAAGGCGAATGACTAAATGACTAAATGACTCAACTTTTGACCTGTGCTGATCTTTATTATTTTTGAGTGACACGTACAGCTTTATTTGAAAGCTTTTTGTCTTTTGCATTGTGCATTAAAACTACACGAGCTCTGAGAAGGGAATCATTTGAGGTAAAAACACTTAAAAGGCACTAGGGATGAAATCTGTTGAAAGACGGATCGACACACACACACACACACACACACACACACACACACACACACACACACACACACAGTAAATCTCACAAAACAAGTCACTTTCAGGTCACCCAAAAACATAATATTTTTGCATAATATTGTTATTATTAATTAAATCATAATTAATAAATACATCATTTTCAGTGTTGGGTGTAATGCATTACTTTAATTTAATTACTTTTCCCTTGAAAAAAGTAAAGTAAAAAGTTACTTCTGATGTAATTGCATTAAATACTGTACAGACTATAGAACAATTCTATATAAAACAATAGTGGATTAAAAAAAAACATTTTAAAATGTATGTTAAATAATGTTAAATTTTAACATTTTATATTATTTATTTGAAAGAATTAATAGAGCAGTTTCATGTCTATCCTTTTCTTTATGCAAAATTTTGTTTATATTTTTTAGAGACAAAACTTTAGAGCTTTGGAGAATTTTTACTGTACAGAAATGTTAAAACATCTGCATGCACTGAAAATGTATGTTGAAAATGTTTAATTGTCATTTAAATATTATCTTAACGATCCTAAAAAAAAATCATTTTTTTATGCAAAATTGTGCTAATATTTTTTTAGAGACAAAACTTGAGAGCTTTGGAGAATTTTTACTGTATAAAAAATTTAAAAAACACATCTGGGTGCACTGGAAACGTATGGTGAAAATGTTTAATTGTCGTTAAAATAATATCTTAACGATCCTAAAAATGTATTTTCTTTATGCAATTAAAAAAAAAATGTTTTTAGAGACAACACTTTAAAGAGCTTTGGAGAATTTTTACTGTACAAAAAAACAAAAACATCTGGATGCACTGGAAATGTTTAATTGTCATTAAAATAATATCTTAACGATCCTAAAAATGTATTTTCTTAATGCAAATTTTTTTAATTTTTTTACAGAAAAGTATGAGTTTTTTGAGAATTTTTACTGTACAAAAATTAAAAAACACGTGTATGCACTGAAAATGTATGGTGAAAATGTTTAATTGTGATTAAAATAATATCTTAACAATCCTAAAAATGTATTTTCTTTATGTAAAATTTTGTTTATATTTTTTACAGACAAAATTAAGAGTTTTTTGAGAATTTTTACTGTAATTTTTTGTTAAAAACACCTGTAAGCACTGAAAATGTATGGTGAAAATGTTTAATTGTCATTAAAATAATATCTAAACGATCCTAAAAATTAATTTTCTTAATGCAAAATTTAGTTTATATTTTTTTACAGACAAAATTAAGAGTTTTTTGAGAATTTTTACTGTAAATTGTTTTTAAAAACACCTGTAAGCACTGAAAATGTATGGTGAAAATGTTTAATTGTCATTCAAATAATATCTAAACGATCCTAAAAATGTATTTTCTTTATGCAAATTTTTTTAAGTTTCTATTGTTTAGAGCTGAAATGTGACCCGTTTTCATGAGATCCACCCATTCATAACCAGCTCTCATTGGTCGACTAGCGATTTGGATCCCTGAACAGCATCGGCGCGTCCCGTGGACAGAAGTGTCACTGTTCTCAGTAAGATCCCGTTTGCTCGTCGGCCACGAAGATCCGCTCGTATTCGCTCAGCAGCAGCTCGATGGCCTGGTTCTGGTACAGCATGTTAACGGCCATGTTTCCGCCCTCGTTCTCCGGACGCATGAGCGTGGGGCCGAACACGATGCCGATGTTCTGAGTCGTCATGCGATTGCAGTCGGAGTTCTCCTTCACCCTAAACAGAACAACAAGACATTCAGATGAAAGACCGATCCAGAGAGAAACTGCTCAACACTTCAGCTTTAAACAGAAAAAGCGAAGGAGAAACGAAGAGCTTCCTGTGGGTAACTTCCTCCAGAGATACCAAACCACAGTGTGCCATCTTCATTTACTTCAACTTTGTCTCAGATGTTTCTTCTCTGCATTTCACCTTGCGTTCTAGTTATCTAATAAACCTGGCATTGTATGTTATGAACATTGTTTGCTCTTTGATAAAAGCATCTGCTTGATGCATAAATGTATAAAATCAGATCATATCAGAATTTTTGTGTCATTATACAAAAGAGCACAACGAAATTATGTGCAATCCTATTCAGTGCAATAAAGGTGAAACTCGAAAAATTTGAATATTGTGCAAAAGTTATAATTTTATCTTATGAAAACCCCAGAAAATTAGAAAATTACATGAAATGAGTAAAAAAAAGGATTTTAAATACAGAAATGTCGGCCCTCTGAAAAGTATAATCATGCATATGTCTATAGTTATATATACTAAATATATAAGTTTCACCTTTTAATTTGAATTACTGAAATACATGAACTTTTGCACGATATTCAAATTTTTCGATTTTCACCTGTAATCAATCTCCCACTTTAAAAACAATTATCCTATGTGCAACCCAGCAAATAAATAAGTGCAATAAATATGGAAAGCTGAATAAATAATCTTTCCATTGATGTGTGTTTGGTTAGGATAGGGCAATATTTAAAAATATGAATATATTTGTAAATCTGGAATCTGAGGGTGCAAAAAAATCGAAACATTGAGAAAATCTCCTTTAAAGTTGTGCATTTATGTTGGCGATTGTGCAGCATTCACTCACAAAAATACATGTTTAATATATTTACGGTAGGAAATTACTAAATATCTTCATGGAACATGATCTTTACTGAATATCCTCATGATTTTTGGCATTAAACAAAAATGGATCATTTTGACCCATACAATGTATTGTTGGATATTGCCACAGATAAACCCGTGCGACTCGAGACTGGTCACGTGATCCAGAGTCACATATATAAATAAATATATATAATAATAAATAAATATACATTTTACAGCAATATTTGCATACCATATGCAGCACAATATGATGAGATCACTTCTAAAACACGTGTTTCTTTCTTTCTTTTCTCCGTTTCTTCTTATCAATAACCTTTCAGATTCAGTTTGTCGTTTCAGTGGAGGTTCTTCATATCAGTGATGCTTTAAAGCTTCTTTGTGGCCTTTGAACTTAAAAAGGTTCTCTATGACATTAGTTACGTTTTGAATGTTCTCTGAAACTAGGAGTAACATTTAAAACGCTCATTATTTAGAGTGTAATTTCCCTGCATGTTATATTTTCTGTATGTATTATGGCGTAGACTAAATTCAGGCTTATTATAAATGACTGATATTGCTTTAATAGTTATGAGACTTATATATTTCTCAGTCTCATCAGTCTGTTAGTAATGAAGACACACGGCGCCCTCTAGTGTCTCAATCACGACACTTTCTGCAGTCTTCCAATATAACTACACAATATATAAACCCAGAGGAGATGGAGAGATCACAGAGGGAAGTATTCATCGACATAAACCAAAGGGAAGAAAGACAGACTAATAAAGAGAAGAGAAACCTCCTGATCAGCTGAGATCAATGAGTGCATGTGTGTTCTCATTGGTGCAGGACAAGTGGGCGGAGCTTGCATAATCCAATCAGAGCGCGATTAATGGGTGAGAAATTGATTTCAAGGTGAGTGTCATTATGAATGAGTCGTAGAGTAGAGCGCTTAAAAGTGAGTGATTGTTTGATTTGAAATAATGAAACTAGATGTACAGTTGAGACCAAAAGTATTTTGTGGTTGTGAATAGTGAGTGAATTTAAATCAAATTAATATGTTGCTTTGCAAATGATTCACTGCTTTGGAATTGATTAAAACTGAACATAGAGGACAGCAAATATAAGGTGAAAGGTTCAACAAAACAAGCAAGTATTTTCATTAAAAGTGTCATCTACTCACTAGTTAGTGGATGATTCCAGCTAACTTTCCCAGCTAACAAGTTATAAAAACTGAATGTTCTCTGGACGTTCAAAACATCCAGTTTTTTAAATGATTTTTCTTGGTTATGCAAACATTTATCATTCTTCAAACATTATGGGAATGTTACTTTTGAACGTTTTGAAACAAATAGTAACATTTAATGTTACTATTAAATGGGGGGGGGGGGGGTATTTGTAACTTGCATTTATAGAAAATCTTACAGTGAATTTGAGTAAAAAACAACTATGTATATGTTTAGCTGTATTTGTCTCTTCAACCCCGTTATCATCTTCAACCCTGTTACCCTAGTCTCAACCCCGTCACACCTACATTTTTATTAATTATTTTTTTAAGTTTATGTTCATGTTTGTTGAACTTAGTCAGAAATGTTCAGAGCAATCATAAGAATACTGATTTTAGTTCAAATTCTGAAGTTAAGCCACATCTTTGATCAAAAATGATAGGGTTGCTGTCACAAAAAGTGCCCATTTCAGCTGCTTTAGTATAGCATAAGTGTAAAATAATATGTAAATTTTATGGTGCATGGTACAATTTCTGGTAAGCTATGCTTTTTTATTATTTCAGTTCAATTCAATTATTGTGATTTGATTTAATATTGACTCATCTGGATAAATATTTGGTACTCAAGATAAGCGTTAATTTTTCTCAAGAAAAAAACAACTCACCTAATGCTGTAAACATACAGAGAGCCCTATCAGCTGGTAGTATTATTTAAGGTTAAAAATAACTCAAATTAAATACAATGCGTTTTTTTATTATAATAACAACAACTTTATTTAATGATATAAGTTAAAATATAATAAATATGTAATATAGAACACATATTTAGCTAAATGCTCTCTATAGCTCTTTTTTTCTTGCCAACTACGTGCTATAGCCTATATTATGGTCATTAAATGGCTTTCCTGAGGTAAATGTGACAATTGTTCTCCAGCTGTGTTATTGACCTCTTCACGCTGATAAAAACACTGATTGATCGATATTATGTATGAGGAATATACATTTCGGTAAGTTGTAGCCTACTACTGTATCTTTCAACAGTGTTTGTGTTTATTTACTATTAGCTAGTAGAGATGATCGGTTCACGTGCGCTAGGGATCTGTCACGTAACATTTACAAACGCCAAAACGGTATTTATTGTTTGAAGTTCGTAATAAAATTGACAGAATCTGAGAGTTGAGATTCTTTGATATCATAAAGTAACCTCTGTTTAGTCTGTCGGTCTCCGTGTCCTCTTTGCTTCGCCATTTTTCTGTGCGTGAGAAAATGGATGTGTGGCGTGAGAGCGTGTGAAAAGTGTCAATTGCGTGTGTCTCACGGTGAATGCGTGAGAGTTGGCACTTCTGTCCAACTTCCGACTTTTCGGCTATTTTTTGTACCTGGATATATATCATTTGTTGCGTCTAAATATGAATGAGGATACGGTTATTGATAAATCGAATTGTTATTGTTGTTCTTATTATCATTTAGGGGGGCTTAGGAACATTTTGGGGTAGCTTCAGCCCCCCTAAAATAGGCCTAAAGACGTCCCTGATCAGACAGAAAACAAAAACAGCATTCAATCTTTGTCCCTCAGATAAAATGACATGACACTAAACCGCCAGTAGGTGGCGGCAAATCACGGTCTCAAATGAGTCAATGAATCATTCAAACAATTCGTTCAAAACGACTGATTCATTCAGGGACAAAGCAGAAGTGACTGAGTGAGTCATTAAAACGATTAGTTTAAAAAGTAACGAAACCGAAGCTGTGTTGCTCGATGGCTCTACTGTTTGGAACAATCTTCACTGCCAAAATATAAGAAAAACAATATTGTGTCTAAAATATAAGTCGCCTAATAACATATTGTTGATTGAACTGTTGTATAAAATCAACATCACATTTGCAAACAAGCTGTTATTTGGGAAACCGCACTTTGCCATGTGACATTACGTATATATATTAAAAAAAGGACTATTTTTTTTGCACCAAATCTTGTTTTTTGGAAGCATTTTTATAGATTTTTGGTGCATTTTCGACTTTGCAGCCACTAAAACCCCCCTGATTTAAACACAGACTTCAAGCATTGGAGAACAGTGTAGAGAACGTGTGCTGGTACCGTTTCAGGTGTTGGATCATGTGACTCAAGGTGTCGTGGTTTGGCGGAGGCATGCTGATGACCAGGAGCTTCAGGCGCTCCACCTTATCCAGGTAATTGGATATTTCTACAGGACACAGACGCATAAACGGTCATTATAATGAATTATTAATCATGCTGCTTCTCTGGCTTCTCCTTGTCACTCACTGACGGTCTCGACGATGTCGTGGAAGAATCCGTACGGGATGAGCGGCTCGGGAAGCTCTCGGAAGAACAGTTTGAGCGCGCCGGTGATGACGTGGATGTCGTCCCACTGCGGGTCGTCCAGATCCAGACGCTCTGGAGGAAAGATGACGGAGTGAGTGTTAAATGCTGAAACACACACACACACACACACACACACTCAAAGATGGGCTGCAGAAGAAGAAAAGAGAAGGCGATGAAGCAAATCATAATGTCTGCAATGAATTTTGCAGGTTCAATGCAATTTCACCTGTGATATGAAAAGGAGTTTTGCACAGAAGAAGGTTTTGAATCAAAATTACATGCAATGAACGCTTTAAATTATTATAAGATATTTCTTATCTTAATTCACCCGCTTAACTACTGTTTGTTTCCTCGGAAGAACCTGGAAAACTGGGATATATGAGGAAGCCTGTGATTTCAAAAGCGTGCTTTCTAGACCTGGAAAAGTCATGTAAAATAATACAATCTTAACATGCCATGGGCAATGAATGTGTCATGAAATAATTTATAAAGTAGAAATTAGTGTTATTATAGTATCATTTAATATACTATATGTTATTATATAAATTTTATTTTTATGTGAATATCTAGTAAAGTGTAATTTATTCCTGTGATCAAAGCTGAATTTTCAGCATCATTACTCCAGTCTTCAGTGTCACATGATCCTTCAGAAATCATTATATATATATATATATATATATATATATATATATATATATATATATATATATATATATATATATACACACACACACACACAGTAGTCAACATTTGAAGTGGATCAAAACCTTTCATCAAAGTTATACATGAATTTTGACCAATGAACTTTGATGAACTTTTTTGATCCACTTCAAATGTTGACTACTGTATATAATTTCAGTTTTATGTATTTTAGTACTTAAAAACTATTTTTAAGTTTTATTTTTTATTTCAGTTAATGTTTATTTTATTTTATTATTTAGTTTTAGTTATACTTAACGGTAATAACTAAAATTATTAGAAAAAATCCATATTCTTAAACCCTTTTCTAGTAAACCAGGAACGACTGTTAAAAAAAAAGAAGTTAAATCAATCATTAAAGGTTCTCTAAGTGATGTCACGTGTTTTTTAAGCCAAATTTTTTTTGTCACATGCAGCAAACATCTCCTCACTATCCGCTCTCTGCCTGTCCCCTGAACACACTGTGAAGACACGCGGTCTCTGTAGACACCACAGGCTCCACAAACGACAACAAAAACAAACTGGCCCAGCCTGGACCACGAAACATAACAAACAGTGTTCCAGCCAATCACCGACAAGAATGATTTGGGGTTGGGGTTGGGGGTGGGGGGTGGGGGGGTTAGTGCGCGTGCACATGAAGGGTAGGGTGGTGTGGTGTGTGGGGGGAGTGAAGGAGAGAGAAGCATGAAGAGGGACGTTAGCTAGAGGAGAGATGTCCTAGACAACGACAAATGTTAGAATTGTATATTCTCTTGAATCTTGATATGGCGACACACGACCAAAGAGACGACGTTCCGATGAACAAATAACAAAGAAGAGAGAAAAGGAGAAGGAACGCGCAAAGTCCCGAATTTACATCGGAACAGTGTTCAAAAGGTGGGAGAACTCCGCCGGGAGAAGGGCTTCCGATCCGACACTCAGGAGACTCTGTTTCTGCCGGACAGGGTAAATCCAGTCTGGTGTTCCTAATGGATCATGACCGTTTCAGGAAGCACGGGAGGGGGAGGGGGAGGGGGAGGGGGAGGGGGAGGAGGCATGAGGAGGAGGAGGAGGAGGAGGAGGAGGAGGGAGGGGACAGGAGGGGGAGGGGACAGGAGGGGGAGGGGACAGGATGAGGAGGAGCGATGAGGTGGAGCGATGAGGAGGAGCGATGAGGAGGAAGGATGAGGAGGAGGAGGAGGAGGGAGAGGGAGGGGGAGGGGACAGGATGAGGAGGAGGGATGAGGAGGAGCGATGAGGAGGAGCGATGAGGAGGAGCGATGAGGAGGAGGGATGAGGAGGAGGGATGAGGAGGAGCGATGAGGAGGAGGGATGAGGAGGAGCGATGAGGAGGAGGGATGAGGAGGAGCGATGAGGAGGAGGGATGAGGAGGAGCGATGAGGAGGAGCGATGAGGAGGAGCGATGAGGAGGAGGGATGAGGAGGAGCGATGAGGAGGAGGGATGAGGAGGAGGGATGAGGAGGAGGGATGAGGAGGAGCGATGAGGAGGAGCGATGAGGAGGAGGGATGAGGAGGAGCGATGAGGAGGAGCGATGAGGAGGAGCGATGAGGAGGAGGGATGAGGAGGAGCGATGAGGAGGAGCGATGAGGAGGAGCGATGAGGAGGAGCGATGAGGAGGAGCGATGAGGAGGAGGGATGAGGAGGAGCGATGAGGAGGAGCGATGAGGAGGAGGGATGAGGAAGAGGGATGAGGAGGAGCGATGAGGAGGAGGGATGAGGAGGAGGGATGAGGAGGAGCGATGAGGAGGAGCGATGAGGAGGAGGGATGAGGAGGAGCGATGAGGAGGAGCGATGAGGAGGAGGGATGAGGAGGAGGGATGAGGAGGAGGGAGGGTCGAGCTAGCCTCCGTTTCGTTTGACAATACTTCGAACGCCAACAAGAAGAGACGTCACCCAACTTCGCTTAGAGCAGCTTTAACAACAGCAGGAAACCTAAAGACCCGCCAGGTCTCAAAACCATGAAAATTTGAATTTTGATTACAATTATTTTAGTTGCTATGCTATCATTACAGCAGCAGAAGCCGATATGCACCGAAACATCAAGCGAGAAGCGTAAAGCGCCAGGAGACTCGAGTCAGAAGCAGCGAGCGTCAGAGAGTAGCGAGATCTTCAGCGTTCCGGTTTACAGGAGACAAACCTTGCACTAAATCCTCAGGGAAGAGATAGCGTCCGTCTGTGGTCACGGCTCGCTCTGGAAGAACGGACAGGAGTTACAGACGTGACATCACACAATGACATCATTCACACACTCTTTACCAGCTGACACCTGTGTGCGATGATGTCATGCGCGACACGGAGAGAACATCTGATGAATAAATCAATTAATACTCAAATTTCTATTTCTCCCCGTTACAAAAAAAGGTGCACTCCTTAATAAAATTGTAACACAAAGGAAGTGACATCATTTGGGCTTTTTCTACAAAATAAATAGAATTTTTTTTTTTTTTTACATAGTATACATTGCAGTGTTCAAACCTATTAACAAAGTTATTGCTCTATTGTACATTTATGGATAACTACAAATCAACAATTGGATCCCAAATTAACAGCACCTCATGCATTTTTTCTTCATTTAATAATTTATTTAATTTTGATGCTTATTTAATGTTTATTGCTAGAAAATAAAAGTAGTAATCTCACAAAACTGGGTTTTAAAATTAGCATCTCTTGCATTTTTCGAACTCAGCATTTTGTCATTTTTATAAATTACTTAATTTAGATGTTTATTTAATGTTTGTTCTTAGAAAATGATATTATAACTATAAGTTAACTATAGAAATTATCTCACAAAACTGGGGTTTTCAATGCATTTAGATCTGTCCCAAATACTGATAGTATAATAATTCCCCATGAATCACTCAGAGTAAGACCAGGACATGCATTAAGTTTTGATTTCACGACGCATTTAATTGCAATCAATAACAGAACCGCATCATGACATTATTATGATGTTATTATATTGATGTGATATTGAGTCTCACCGTGATTGACAGAAAAGCGCAGTTTCTGAATGACGGCAAGATTCCCACTGACTCTGTAAATCCCATCAGTCTCCAAGCCTGAATAAACACACACACACACACACACACACACACACACACACACACACACACACACACACACACACACACACACACACACACACACACACACACACACACACACACACACACACACACACACACATTATTTCCAGGAATAGGACAGCAGTCCAACAGAAACACGCCCGTGTAAAACAGAGACAAGATTAGTGGATAAGAACAAAAAATAAAATCATTTTGATTTAGAATAATTTGCTAGTGAATCATGCTGACCAATCAGAGACGCTTCATTCTGATTCACAAGAAAGATTCACTCACAAATCGAACATCGTTATGATTGATCTTAATGATCATTATGACAAAAGTCGAGTTCAGCACAACTATAAAAATGCATATTCATCATTATAGTCAATTTCATCACTTTTAAGATTTCATTTATTTACACATATTCCAGGCCTGGAAAGAAAAACAGTGTAAAGTCACCATGAAATCTAAATTGGCAATTTTTTTAATGGAATATTGCAGTGTTTATTCTAAATGATTTATCGGTGCACATCATCATTATTGTGTTAATAATCTTGAATCAGAATAACTTCCTCTTCTTTGATGATGTGGGCGGGGCTATAACCTGTCACTCACATGAGATCAGCCAATAGCAAACCACAATCATCCAATCAATTCCCCACGGACACAATCAAGCCCCGCCCACGTGTTCTCGTTCCAGAAGCGTTTCACTCGCATATACGACACAATAGAGAAGAAAAGACGAGTGCGACTTTGGCTTTTCCTCAGGATATGTTCCCATTGAAGTGTTTGGCCCCTATTTTAACGATCTAAGCTCATGGTCTAAAGCGCACGGCGCAAGCGCACTTAGTGTGTGTCCGAATCCACTTTTGCTCGTTTAACGACGGGGAAAATGGTCAGCGCTCCCGGCGCATGGTCTAAAAGAGTCGTTCCCATTTCTCTTAATGAGTAATGGATGTGTTTTATCTCTATTCTCTTAATGAATAATGGGTGTGTTTTATCTCTATTCTCTTAATGAGTAATGGGTGTGTTTTATCTCTATTCTCTTAATGAGTAATGGGTGTGTTTTATCTCTATTCTCTTACTGAGTAATGGGTGTGTTTTATCTCTATTCTCTTAATGAGTAATGGGTGTGTTTTATCTCTATTCTCTTAATGAGTAATGGGTGTGTTTTATCTCTATTCTCTTACTGAGTAATGGGTGTGTTTTATCTCTATTCTCTTACTGAGTAATGGGTGTGTTTTATCTCTATTCTCTTAATGAGTAATGGGTGTGTTTTATCTCTATTCTCTTAATGAGTAATGGGTGTGTTTTATCTCTATTCTCTTACTGAGTAATGGGTGTGTTTTATCTCTATTCTCTTAATGAGTAATGGGTGTGTTTTATCTCTATTCTCTTAATGAGTAATGGGTGTGTTTTATCTCTATTCTCTTAATGAGTAATGGGTGTGTTTTATCTCTATTCTCTTAACGAGTAATGGGTGTGTTTTATCTCTATTCTCTTAACGAGTAATGGGTGTGTTTTATCTCTATTCTCTTAATGAGTAATGGGTGTGTTTTATCTCTATTCTCTTAATGAGTAATGGGTGTGTTTTATCTCTATTCTCTTAATGAGTAATGGGTGTGTTTTATCTCTATTCTCTTACTGAGTAATGGGTGTGTTTTATCTCTATTCTCTTAATGAGTAATGGGTGTGTTTTATCTCTATTCTCTTAATGAGTAATGGGTGTGTTTTATCTCTATTCTCTTAATGAGTAATGGGTGTGTTTTGGGCGTAACGTGAAATAAACCAATCAGAATCTCCCATTCCCTTTAAAAGCCAGTTGTGCTCGGGCCATGGCGGATTCGCTATTTACATGAAGGAATTTGCAAACGGAAAAACTGAAACGTCTCCAGAGAGAAAATGGATGTGTGTGTGTGTGTGTGTGTGTGAGTTAAAGTGCTAGCAGACCAGCTACGGGACATGCTGGATCTTTATGTACACAATAATAATCTTTTACATTGTTTACAATGTTATTTTTAATATTTGGCATGTTTGTGTGCTGCTGCGCGTCCCTGTGTGTGTAATAAGCAGAGTGTGTGTAATAAGCAGAGTGTGTGTGTAATAAGCAGAGTGTGTGTGTAATAAGCAGAGTGTGTGTGTAATAAGCAGAGTGTGTGTGTAATAAGCAGTGTGTGTAATAAGCAGAGTGTGTGTGTAATAAGCAGTGTGTGTGTAATAAGCAGAGTGTGTGTGTAATAGGCAAAGTGTGTGTGTAATAAGCTGTGTGTGTGTGTAATAAGCAGAGTGTGTGTATAATAGGCAAAGTGTGTGTAATAAGCAGAGTGTGTGTGTAATAAGCAGAGTGTGTGTGTAATAAGCAGAGTGTGTGTGTGTTGTGGACTCCCATATAGGCTCCTATTACTAACGCACCCGTTAAATAACAAAAAAATACATCGCCGTTTTAGAGCAGGAATCAGTCGGTCAACGGCTCAGTCTATTTCAGTTCCTCAAAACAGCAACAATGCGGCTGAACACACACTCAACACACACTGAACACACACTCGTTCTCAGACCACCAGCCCATGGGCCACAGATGAGCGCAAATGCATTTGCTATTTAAACAACGCGGCACAGGACGTGAAAATGAAAACTGCGTCGGGCTGAAACTAGCGACACACACTTGCGTCGCGCCTGGATAGAGTCGAGTGTGTGATCGAGTCCGAAGAGTAAATGAGAAGGTCACCTCTCCTCTCCACGGCTTCGGTGCATTTCTTGACGAACTGTGGAACGGTGCATTTCTCCCGGTCACACAGAAGCTCCAGTCCACAGCCGAACACCTGATCTGAAGCACACACACACACACACACACGTCAAACAGTGAATGAGGGACGCTTGAACACCTGATCTGAAGCACACACACACACACACGTCAAACAGCGAATGAGGGACGCTTTCAGAACACTCACGGATAAGCCAGTGAAGGACTTCGAGTCATTTTAAAGGGAAATCCAATACATTGGTGCAAAGTTTGTTTGTTTGTTCGGTAACACTTTACAATAAGCTCCATTAGTTACTGTATTAACTAACATGAACTAACAATGAGCAATACTGTACATTTGTTACAGTATTTATTAATCTTTGTTAATGTTAGTTAATTATAATCCAGCTGTTCATTGTTTGTTCATGTTAGTTCACAGTGCAGTAACTAATGTTCACAAACACAACCTTTGATTTTAATAATGTATCAGTAAATGTTGAAATTAATTTTAACTAAGATTAATAAATGCTGTAGAAGTATTTTTCATTCTTAGTTCATGATAACTAATGTTAACTAATGAACCTTGTTGTAAAGTGTTGAGTTAAAATAAACACTAAATAAGATATTTAACCCTGTAAAGCCTGATGTATGAAATAATAGAATATATATTTTTGAAGTGGAGAAATTTTATGCAAAACCAAAAAAGGCGTTTGCATGTGTGTTTTTTGTTTTGTATAATATTTGATGCATCAAGGCTTTTATGGCTCATATAGTCAGATATAGAGAGAATATGGAGGAAAAACAGAGTTTTATTCAGAGACTCAAACTGAGCAAAAATATGCTTTTTGCTGCAGATTCTGATATTTATATAAAATTCTGATGATTGTAAATCAATGAGATCTTTATAATATTAACGCAGACTACTTGGATAAAATGCATATGAATATCAATATCTGCCAATAATATGTCTTATAGTAAGATGATATTTAAACTAGGGCTGTCAAAAGATTAATCGCGATTAATCGCATCCAAAATAAAAGTTTGTTTTTAATAAT
>CM040814.1:1055524-1060524 GCA_022829025.1 Squalius cephalus
GTGTGTGTGTGTGTGTGTGTGTGTGTGTGTGTGTGTGTGTGTGTGTGTGTGTGTGTGTGTGTGTGTGAAACAGCCCTAGCCATCTTAGATGATTGTTTGAAACGTACGCAACGCCTTGACTCCTCCGCGGTTCTCGTCCTCGTCTCCGCTCTGGTCCAACATCTCGACCGACCCGGCTCTCCTCAGGGAATACAGCAGAACATTATCCAGAGGATTCTCCTTATCCTGAAACACACGGGATTCGATGCGTTGAAGGAAATTAATAATTCATTCAGCGAGGACGCATTCAGTTGATCAAAAGTGACATTTATAATGTTGCAGAAGATGCTATTTCAAATAAATGTTGTTCTTTTGAACTTTCTATTCATCAAAGAATCCTGAAAAATAAAAAGTATCAGTTTCCACAAAAATATGAAACTCTTTTCAACATTGATAATAATCATAAATGTTTCTTGATCATCAAATCATCATATTAGAGTGATTTCTGAAGGATCATGTGACACTGAAGACTGGAGTAATGATGCTTTGATCACAGGAATAAATTACACTTTACTGTATATTCACATAGAAAACAGAGGATTTACATTCTAATAATATTTCACTATTTTTATGGTATTTTTGATCAAATAAACAGCCTTGGTGGGCAGAAGAGACTCTTTCAAACAAAAAATAAAAATTGTATTAACTCCAAACTTTTGAACTGTGTGTGTGTGTGTGTGGGTGTGTGTGAGAGTGTGTGTGTGAGAGTGTGTGTGTGTGAGTGTGTGTGGGTGGGTGAGAGTGTGTGAGTGTGAGTGTGAGTGTGAGTGTGAGTGTGTGTGTGTGTTTGTGTGTGTGTGAGAGAGAGAGAGAGAGAGAGAAGAGACGACAAACATGAGCCCATTTGATACATAAAACACACTCTGTTTAACATATATTCTCTGGAAAAGTCTTCATGTCTCTTCTCAAGTAAATTTGATCTTGTTTTAAAGATGTTGAAAATATTTAACTGGAAAACATGACAAAAAACAGAAAAACTTCTGATGAAGAATTCTGCCTGTAATCTAGAACCATCTAAGGTGTCTCATATAATTTATGTGTGTGTGTGTGTGTGTGTGTGTGTGTGTGTGTGTGTGTGTGTGTGTGTGTGTGTTTCACTCACCAGTCTGTCTATGACGTTCTGGATGGTTCTGTACCATTCTCTAATGAGAGAGTCCGTCTCCGACTGCAGCAAGAATTCATTTCCCGTAATCGTCCTCAGCTACACACACACACACACACACACACACACACACACAAAAAGTATTGTTCCGTTCAGCTCTATCACAATTTAAATTTATAACAGAGGAAGTTAATGAGGAACTAAATTCTAATCGTAACACTGTTAACATCTCTCTGTTAAAGACTCTCTGTGTCAGACGGTCCTTTTGAGAAATAAAAATTGGTACTAATATTTCTTTCTTTCTTTCTTTGTTACTTTCTTTATAACTAATCTATCTTTCTTTTGAACTAATTACTCTTTCTTTATTTCCAACTATTTATTTTTTTCTAACTAATCTTTCTTTTTTCTTTCAAACTAATCTTTCTTTCTAACTGATCTTTCTTACTATTCTCTTTTGAACTAATTTATCTATCTATCCATCCATCCGTCCATCCATCCATCCATCCATCCATCCATCCATCCATCCATCCATCTCTTCAAAATCATGCCTTTTAAAACTTCTACTTAACTAAAAACTATTAAAAACTTAAAACCTTCAAACTTCAATTATAAATCTACTTCAAACTTAAAAAACGTCTGACTTAAAGCTATTAAGTCGACTTCAAACTTTCTGGTCCGGCTTTCTCAAGCCAACTTGTCTAGTTTTCGATGACATCTGCTTTATTAAAACGTCTCCATTTGATCTCGTTTCTGTCTCTTTCTCACCTTGAAGACGTTCTTCTTGCTGGACAGATCGTTGGCCCACTGAAGCTGAGCTCCTCTCAGATCCACACTGCTCTCCGGGCGGCTGTTACCCGGTTTCTGCATGTAAACACACACACACACACACACACACACACACTCAGCATAATTGACTTTTTTCAGACATACGATTCCATAATATTCCCTGTTAGTCTCACCCAGCTATCAGGATTCTGGCTTTTAGGGTCTTTGAAGAAAACGAGGCTGTTTCCCACCAGCACCACCCATGAAGGGTTCCAGTTCTTCCTGCAAACACAGAAAATAACCCCAAAAACTTCATTTTTTGTCATTTCAAGTCGAGCAAACAGTGCAAAGAGACCCTATTTAACATTAACCAGCATACATCTACATCTCGTTAGATTTGGTACATAAAACACACTCTGTTCAACATGTATTCTCTGGAAAAGTCTTCATGTCTCTTGCAGTTTTGCTTGTCACGTTAATTTGATCGTGTTTTAAAGATGTTGAAACATTTTAACCGGAAAACACGACAAAATGATGAAGAAGCTGTTTTTTGCAGCACAAGCCGAATTCTGCCTGTTATCTAGAACCATCTAAAGTGGCTCATATTATTTATTTGAGTGGGTGTGTGTGTTTGCGTGTTGCAACTCAAGGTGTGTGTGTTTGCATGTTGTAGATCCAGGTGTGTGTGTGTTTGCATGTTGCAGCTCAAGGTGTGTGTCTTTGCGTGTAGTAGATCAAGGTGTGTGTGTGTTTAGATAAGCTCACCTCAGTTTCCTGCCTCCTTCTGCTATCTTGGTTTTGTTGAGCAGACCGGCCTTTTCCAGTTCCTGTCATAATACAGTTGGTCAGTGTGTATCGTGTGTGTGTTTGTGTTCAGTGAAAGTTTTTGGTGTAAATGGGTTTAGAATGACATCATCAGAATTAGTTTGGATTAAACAGTTTGTGCGTGCTTCTACCCATCTGAAAAGAGCAGATGAATATAATTAATTATAATATATATATATATATATATATATATATATATATATTATATGGAAGCTTGTTTCCGCCACAGAATAAAATATATATATATATATATTTTTTTTACTTTTTATCTCAACATTTGGACTTTATAAATCAGAATTGTTAATATCTCACAATTCTGGTAATAACTTTTGTGTGTGATTGTGGATGGATGGATGATGGATGGATGTATAGATGTGTGGATGGATGTGTGGATGGATGTGTGGATGGATGTGTGGATGGATGGATGGATGGATGTATAGATGTGTGGATGGATGGATGGATGTATAGATGTGTGGATGGATGGATGGATGGATGGATGCATAGATGTGTGGATGGATGTGTGGATGGATGGATGGATGGATGTATAGATGTGTGGATGGATGTGTGGATGGATGTGTGGATGGATGGATGGATGGATGTATAGATGTGTGGATGGATGGATGCATAGATGTGTGGATGGATGGATGTATAGATGTGTGGATGGATGGATGGATGGATGGATGCATAGATGTGTGGATGGATGTGTGGATGGATGGATGGATGGATGTATAGATGTGTGGATGGATGGATGCATAGATGTGTGGATGGATGGATGGATGGATGTATAGATGTGTGGATGGATGGATGGATGGATGCATAGATGTGTGGATGGATGGATGGATGGATGTATAGATGTGTGGATGGATGGATGGATGGATGCATAGATGTGTGGATGGATGTATAGATGTGTGGATGGATGGATGGATGTATAGATGTGTGGATGGATGGATGGATGGATGTATAGATGTGTGGATGGATGGATGGATGTATAGATGTGTGGATGGATGGATGGATGGATGGATGTATAGATGTGTGGATGGATGGATGGATGTATAGATGTGTGGATGGATGGATGGATGGATGGATGTATAGATGTGTGGATGGATGGATGGATGTATAGATGTGTGGATGGATGGATGGATGGATGGATGTATAGATGTGTGGATGGATGGATGGATGTATAGATGTGTGGATGGATGTATAGATGTGTGGATGAATGTATAGATGTGTGGATGGATGTATAGATGGATGTATAGATGTGTGGATGGATGTATAGATGTGTGGATGGATGGATGGATGGATGTATAGATGTATAGATGGATGTATAGATGTGTGGATGGATGTATAGATGTGTGGATGGATGGATGGATGGATGGATGTATAGATGTGTGGATGGATGTGTGGATGGATGTATAGATGTGTGGATGGATGGATGTATAGATGTGTGGATGGATGGATGGATGGATGTATAGATGTGTGGATGGATGGATGGATGTATAGATGTGTGGATGGATGGATGGATGGATGTATAGATGTGTGGATGGATGGATGGATGGATGTATAGATGTGTGGATGGATGGATGGATGGATGGATTCTCACCGGTGTTACACCTTCACTATCTGGTGAGCTGTCCGATGAGGGCGCTTCCACCACCAGCCTGTAGTCGGACTGCAGAGAGGAGAAGAATAGAAATATCCTCATCCTCTGATGACTTCAGTACTCTACTCTACACTAGAGTGACTCTTACCTTTCCGTTTGCAGACGTTCTCTGAGCCTGAGACTGCAGGAACATGGAGTAGGAGTGGCTCATGTGGGCCACGCCCCCTGTCAATGCGGAGCCAATGTGGCGGGAATCCTCGCTGGAGGCGGAGCTTAGCCCATCAGACGACGACGCCCTCTGCATGCTCTGCCAGAGGAACTCATCAGGTTAGGTTCACTTCAGATTCAATTACATAAGACTCATTTCAGTATTGTTCAGGTTAATTTGATTATCCTGCAAGCACTCAGCTCAATTAGCAAACTCAGTTACAGCAGTAGTGGACAAAAGCAGCTTATCAGCCAGACTGAACCCCATGTGATCGCAGCGCTTCCCTCCATATGCTGCGGATTATTCTGGGATCACATGCAAACGGCCCAAACGCATCAGGACACACAATACAAGGAAATTAAAAGAAAGAAGCAATGCCTCATTTTATATTTCACCTCTTTCTGTCACGTCCAGTCAAACTTTAAATGACTTGAACGATTTGTGAGTTTTTAGTGAAATTA
>CM040814.1:1068024-1070524 GCA_022829025.1 Squalius cephalus
TGAGACGCCCTCTGGTGTTCAGAGGGATATGTGTTGTGTTGTGTGTGTGTGTGTGTGTGTGTGTGTGTGTGTGTGTGTGTGAGTGTGTGAGACGCCCTCTGGTGTTCAGAGGGATATGTGTTGTGTTGTGTGTGTGTGTGTGTGTGAGACGCCCTCTGGTGTCCAGATGGATATGTGGTGTGTGTGTGTGTGTGTGTGTGTTTGTGTGTGTGTGTGTGTGTGTGTGTGTGTGTGTGTGTGTGTGTGTGTGTGTGAGATGCCCTGTGCTGTTCAGAGTGATATGTGGTGTGTGTGTGTTTGTGTGTGTGTGTGAGAGAGATGCCCTGTGCTGTTCAGAGTGATATGTGGTGTGTGTGTTTGTGTGTGTGTGTGTGTGTGTATGTGTGTGTGAGATGCCCTGTGCTGTTCAGAGTGATATGTGGTGTGTGTGTGTGTGAGACGCCCTCTGGTGTTCAGATGGATATGTGGTGTGTGTGTGTTTGTTTGTGTGTGTGTGTGTGTGTGTGTGTGTGTGTGTGTGTGTGTGTGAGAGAGAGATGCCCTGTGCTGTTCAGAGTGATGTGTGTGTGTGTGTGTGAGACGCCCTCTGGTGTTCAGATGGAGTATTTTCCACCGATCAGCCGCTGCACTGACAAATTGCGTATAAAATAATCGCAGCCTTTGCCAAATCGCATGCGGTTTCATTTCAATTACTCGTGCAGCCCTAAGGTGTGGGATGTCTCTGATTGGTCGATGGCCGTGTGGTTCCGGGATCTGATTGGTCACTCACCTTGCTCTGGTTGCCGTTGCTCTCGCGGGCTCGGCGGGGAGGTTTCCACGAGCGCTCCTTCGTTACGGAGTTGATGTAATAATAGCGTCCGGTCGCGGGGTCTTGGTACTGATCCCAGAGCTGCAGTGACTGGAGGGGCCGTTGCCCCGGCGACGGCATCGGAGGCTCCGCCCACTGCCTTCTCCTCGCCTCCGACAGGGAACTCTGGGAAATGTAGGCTGATGATGAGAGCTGAGGAGAGGAGACATTAGAGGGATTACAAAGAAATATGGCACATATTACACGCAAAATGCAGCACTTGTGTTGCGCTAGGAATTGCATTTTAACTAGTGTTATTTCAGTTTTACTAATATGTCATTATAGTATTTATTAATATTTTGAGTTAGATTTTATTTTTATATTCTCAGTTTTCATTTTAGTTTTAATATATATATATATATATATATATATATTAGGGCTGTCAAACGATTAATCACGATTAATCGCATCCAAAATAAAAGTTTGTGTTTACATAATATATGTGTGTGTATGGAGTATAATTATTTTCTATATATAAATACACACACATGCATATATATTTAAGAAAAATGTGTTATTTATATATAAATTATTAATATATAATACAAATTATATACAATATAAATATATATACACAGTATATACATGCAAATATTTCTTAAATATATACATGCATGTGTGTTTATTTACATAAAGAAAATAATTATACTCCATACACACACATATATTATGTACACACAAACTTTTATTTTGGATGCGATTAATCGCGATTAATCGTTTGACAGCCCTAATATATATATATATAATTTTATTTCAGTTTGAGTTTTAGTACTTAAGAATTAGAAAACTGAAATATTTTACTATTTTACTAATATTTAAGTAAGTAAAGTACGTTTTAATCATTTTAATTCTCCAACATATTTATTTACACTTTTCTAATTTCTAATTTGCAATAATTTATTTAATAGTTTAATTTATTTGAGATTTTTTTATTTTTTTTTTATTACCAACAACGATTTTTAATAGTTACAAGTTTCAGGTTTCGTATTACAGTATTACTTTTAAAATCTATAGTACTTAAGTAACAAAAATCATTTATCAGAAAACAGAAAATAACTAAGTTGAAGTTTTCATCTAATACTTTATTTCAGCTTTATTTCAATTCAATACCGCAAACTATTTTTAAAAGTCTTACTTTTAGTTAACAATAACAACACTAGTTCAAACACAACAATGCATGAAATAAAGTTCACAGAGGAAGTTAAATCTTAATCACATGTTTTGAAGTTCAAAAACAAATTATTGCTGATCTTTTAGGTGAATGCAACCATGATTTCTAATGTGTGTGTGTTTAATGTGTGTATGTGAGACTAATTAGTGCATGTGCAAGATTATCCCGGTTTAGAAGTCTACTGAGGTGAACTTCAGAGTGCATGATGGGACTTCAAGCGTGTTGTGTGTGTGTGTGTGTTAGTGTGGTTATAGACGTTCACTTCACTAAGTAAGAAAACAGCTTGAAGCCACAACCGTCGAGAGGAAGTGGCCTAAAACACAGACACACACGACTATACGAACAATACAGAGAGGGAACATAAACCATTAGAAGCCACCGAACAATAAATCAGGGCTAAATGTAAAAGGTTTGCTGATGTCAATCATGCACTTTAGTCCAGACGAGGTTTGAGTGCACTTAAAAGCTTTGCCCGATGGATT
>CM040814.1:1083024-1088024 GCA_022829025.1 Squalius cephalus
AGGTGCACACACACTCTCACACTCATACACACACAGACTCACTCACACACACACACACACACACACACACACACACACACACACACATTGTGGCAAAAACAAGTGATTTCCTCCAGAGAGGCTCAGATCTGCTGTAAGCTCCATCTGTGCGAGACTGAAGGTCACAGACTGACCTCAGATGAAGAGAGAGACACTCGTCTCAACACACACTCGTACGCAAATGTTCAATGATGTTTTATTTACAAAGTTCGGGAGGAACACGTTCAAATTATCGATCCAATCATCGCGTCATTCCACCAGCTGTCAGCCATCAGTAATCAACATGTCTACCCAATAAATCCGTGAGTGGAGGCCTACACACACACACACACACACACACACACACACACACACACACACACACACACACACACACACACACACACACACACACACACACTCTCGACTCACCGATGTTCTTCAACAGTTTTCAACATCCCAAATATTCAGGCCAAAACACAGAGCCTCTCCTCGGACGCCATACACACACACACACACACACACACACACACACACACACTACTCGACTGCCTCTGATTATTTGTAAGTGTGAACTCGTGAAAATAATATCAAACGCTCAACTAGAGCATGTGTGTGTGTGGATGCATTATGCACACACACACATCATCAACTTTGCAGAATTACTTACACTTACGGCACACAAATCACACATATTCAACAGAGCAGCGTGTGTGAGTGTGTGTGTGTGTTTGTGTGAGTGAGTGTGTGTGTGTGTGTGTGTGTGTGTGTGTGTGTGTGTGTGTGTGTGTGTGCTGTCGATGTGGCATTGATCTCCACTTTTGCCCTGTTGCCGTGTTGCTCCTGATCTGTTACTAGTGTCTGATTCCACCAATAGAATTCCGGCTGCATTTGTTCGGTGGCTCTGATTGGTCAGTCGTGGGAGATGATGTTGCTTGATCTGATGCAAAGATTGGGACATTTGTACACTCACTTTCACCGGCTTCATAATTAGAGGGTTTTCTTTGGTGCTTGTCTTCGATGAAGTGATCTCAAATCAGGCGGACATTTATACACACACACACACACACACACACACACGTAATTACGAACAGAAGGGAATATTGTGTCGGCCGCTCGCTGTACAGTGACTCATTATCATCCATCCATTGACTGGTGAACCGATTGATTAACCTCATTTACAGGCACAAAGTGTACGACTGCATTGTGTGTGTGTGTGTGTGTGTGTGTGTGTGTGTGTGTGTGTGTGTGTGTGTGTGAAAACTCTCCTGTTGTTCAGTGTGCAGTCTGTACACACTACACACTACAGGCTACACACTACACACTACAGGCTACACACTACATCTGAGTTGTCAATCACTTGTGTTGTGTAGACGAGTTCTGCACGCACCAATGGATAAATCACTCAGGCGAAACTGATCAACTACTCTGTTATCTGTGTGTGTGTGAGTGACCGTGTGTGTTTGTGAGTGTGTGTGTGTGTGTGTGTGTGTGTGTGTGTGTGTGTGTGTCTGAGTATGTGTTTATGTGTGAGTGAGAGAGTGTATGAGTGTGTTTGTGAGTGTGTGTGTGAGAGAGAGAGAGAGAGTGTGTGTGTGTGTGTCTGTGAGTATATGTTTATGTGTGAGTGAGAGAGTGTATGAATGTGTTTGTGAGCGTGAATGTGTGTGTGAGAGAGAGTGTGTGTGTGTGTGTGAGTGAGTTTGTGTGTATGAGAGAGTGTGTGTGTGTGTGTGAGTGTGTGTGTGTTTGTGTCTGTGAGTATATGTTTATGTGTGAGTTAGTGAGAGAGTGTATGAGTGTGAATGTGCGTGTGTGAGAGAGTTGTGTGTGAGTGAGTTTGTGTGTATGAGAGAGTGTGTGTGTGTGTGTGAGTGTGTGTGTGTTTGTGTCTGTGAGTATATGTTTATGTGTGAGTTAGTGAGAGAGTGTATGAGTGTGAATGTGCGTGTGTGAGAGAGTTGTGTGTGAGTGAGTTTGTGAGTATGAGAGAGAGTGTGTGTGAGTGAGTTTGTGTGTATGAGAGAGAGTGTGTGTGTGTGTGTGAGTGAGTTTGTGTGTATGAGAGAGAGTGTGTGTGTGTGAGTTGTGTGTGTGAGTGAGTTTGTGTGTATGAGAGAGGGTGTGTGTGTGTGTGTGTGAGTTGTGTGTGTGAGTGAGTTTGTGTGTATGAGAGAGAGTGTGTGTGTCTGTGAGTATGTTTATGTGTGAGTGAGAGAGTGTATGAGTGTGTTTGTGAGCGTGAGTATGTGAGTATGTGTGTGTGTGTGTGTGTGTTTTCAGGTAATATATGAGGTATGAAGTTGTGGTGCTGTAATGTGTCGTTTACCTCTACATGTTTCCCCAACATCCACAAACACAGAACCACACACACACACACACACACACACACACACACACACACACACACACACACACACACACACACACACACACACACACACCGTGTCAGAAACCATGTCTAATAATATCATCAGATGTGGTAAACTGATGGTTAAACATCTGAGCTGCTAAACAAACATGTCACATTTGTTTGTGGCCCAGAAACTAGAGATTTGCAGAATTCACAAACTTAACTAATTATCATTATGCAATTTCAAAAAGACTTAATAAAATTTATCAGTTTCCACAAAAATATGAAACTGTTTTCAACACTGATAATAATCATAAATGTTTCTTGATCATCAAATCATCATATTAGAGTGATTTCTGAAGGATCATGTGACACTGAAGACTGGAGTAATGATGCTGGAGATTCAGCTTTGATCACAGGAATAAATTACACTTTACTATATATTCACATAGACAACAGAGGATTTGAATCATAATAAATGTCACAATTTTTACTGTATTTTGGATCAAATAAAAGTAGCCGTGGTGAGCAGAAGAAACTCTTTCAAAAACATCTTACATGCCCGAAACTTCTGTAAATGTAGTTCATCTGTAGTTTTTGTAATGACATTGACATTGATAACACTCTAACGCAGCTCTTTATAGATATCAAACATCATAACCATCACATAAAACAACTCTGAGAGTCACAGGTGTCATTTATGGAGAGCGAAGGGTGAATTACATGCAAATACATCATGGCAACTGTGCCGATCGAGCCAGTGGAAAAGTGACAGTATTTGCATAGCAAAGATTCTCACTTCACTACCGTGAAACAGTGTTTAATGGTTCACTGGTTAACCCTGGGTTAAAGCCACAGGTTAACCCCAGGTTAAAGCCACTGGTTAACCCTGGGTTAAAGTCACTGGTTAACTCTGGGTTAAAGCCACTGGTTAACCCTGGGTTAAAGTCACTGGTTAACTCTGGGTTAAAGCCACTGGTTAACCCCAGGTTAAAGCCACTGGTTAACTCTGGGTTAAAGCCACTGGTTAACCCTGGGTTAAAGCAACTTGTTAAGCCTGGGTCAAAGCAACTTGTTAACCCTATGTCAAAGCCACTGGTTAATTCTGGGTTAAAGCCACTGGTTAACTCTGGGTTAAAGCCACTGGTTAACTCTGGGTTAAAGCCACTGGTTAACCCCGGGTTAAAGCAACTTGTTAACCCTGGGTTAAAGCCACTGGTTAACTCTGGGTTAAAGCCACTGGTTAACCCCGGGTTAAAGCCACTGGTTAACTCTGGGTTAAAGTCACTGGTTAACCCTGGGTTAAAGCCACTGGTTAACTCTGGGTTAAAGTCACTGGTTAACTCTGGGTTAAAGCCACTGGTTAACCCCGGGTTAAAGCAACTTGTTAACCCTGGGTTAAAGCCACTGGTTAACTCTGGGTTAAAGCCACTGGTTAACCCCGGGTTAAAGCCACTGGTTAACTCTGGGTTAAAGTCACTGGTTAACCCTGGGTTAAAGCCACTGGTTAACTCTGGGTTAAAGTCACTGGTTAACTCTGGGTTAAAGCCACTGGTTAACTCTGGGTCAAAGCAACTGGTTAACTCTGGGTTAAAGTCACTGGTTAACTCTGGGTTAAAGCCACTGGTTAACTCTGGGTTAAAGCCACTGGTTAACTCTGGGTTAAAGCCACTGGTTAACCCCGGGTTAAAGCAACTTGTTAACCCTGGGTCAAAGCCACTGGTTAACTCTGGGTTAAAGCCACTGCTTAACCCCGGGTTAAAGCAACTTGTTAAACCTGGGTCAAAGCCACTGGTTAACCCTGGGTCAAAGCCACTGGTTAACTCTGGGTTAAAGTCACTGGTTAACTCTGGGTTAAAGCCACTGGTTAACCCCGGGTTAAAGCCACTGGTTAACTCTGGGTTAAAGTCACTGGTTAACTCTGGGTTAAAGCCACTGGTTAACTCTGGGTCAAAGCAACTTGTTAACCCTGGGTTAAAGCCACTGGTTAACTCTGGGTTAAAGTCACTGGTTAACTCTGGGTTAAAGCCACTGGTTAACTCTGGGTCAAAGCAACTGGTTAACTCTGGGTTAAAGTCACTGGTTAACTCTGGGTTAAAGCCACTGGTTAACTCTGGGTCAAAGCAACTTGTTAACCCTGGGTTAAAGCCACTGGTTAACCCTGGGTTAAAGCCACGTTCATAATACTGGTTAGCACTGCTTTTAAACCTGGGTTATGAAGTCCTGCTCTTGTGTTGTTATCGTTGACTAAAACTATTGCTACGTGAAATCAACCTGAAATATAATATAAGTGTCAGATGAAAAACTAACACGAAACTAAATAAAAGTGGGGAAAAACAAATAGTGATTGATAAAGCTATTTTAATGGCTGATATTGCTGTGTGTGTGTGTGTGTGTGTGTGTGTGTGTGTGTATGAAACACACTGACGTCAAGCTTTAGCTGATAAGCTGCTGGACACTGAAGCGTTATCAGATGCGATGTGTGTTTGTTTTGCTTTGGCTTCAGGTTGAGTCTGACACACTGCCTCCTGTTTCCGCCACGCAATAGAAAAAACATAATATCGACGTTTATCGACGTTAGTTCTGACTTTGTTTCTTGCAATTCCAAGTGTGTGTGTGTGTGTGTATC
>CM040814.1:1108024-1123024 GCA_022829025.1 Squalius cephalus
ATAAAAGTGCATCTATTCATGATAAAAGTGCATCTATCATCATAAAAGTGCATCTATCCATCATAAAAGTGCATCTGTCCATCATAAGTGCATCTGTCCATCATAAAAGTGCATCTATTCATGATAAAAGTGCATCTATCCATCATAAAGTGCATCTGTCCATCATAAAAGTGCATCTATTCATGATAAAAGTGCATCTATCATCATAAAAGTGCATCTATCCATCATAAAAGTGCATCTGTCCATCATAAGTGCATCTGTCCATCATAAAAGTGCATCTATTCATGATAAAAGTGCATCTATCCATCATTAAAGTGCATCTATCAATGATAAAAGTGCATCTATCCATCATTAAAGTGCATGTATCATCATAAAAGTGCATCTATCCATCATTAAAGTGCATCTATCATCATAAAAGTGCATCTGTCCATCATTAAAGTGCATCTATCATCATAAAAGTGCTCCACAGGCTCTGAGTGGCTGAAGCAAAATCATGCGTTTGTGTAAGAAAAATATTCATATTTAAAACTTAAAATAACTAGCTTCCGGCTGTAAACATATTTTTCTGCTGTAAAGTTGGGCATTTGAACATGGGGGTCTATGGGATTGAGTCTCTTCTGCAGCCGGCCTCTAGTGGCCAGTGGATGAACTGCAGTTTAATCACTTCAGTGTTTGATTCGAGAGAGAGACCGGAAGGTTGCCGATTGGTTTTAACACACTATTAACTATCTCAAACAGGCCCCGCCCCTTTACTCTGCATATGATATGATGCGGTGTGTTTCTGCAGATATGGGCGTCTGCGCGGCTGGAATCTCCTGTTCGTCTGCGGTACGGATGAGTACGGGACGGCCACGGAGAACAAGGCTCGCGAGGAGGGACTGACGCCACAGGAGATCTGCGACAAATACCACACCATCCACGCCTCCATCTACCAGTGGTTCCAGATCGACTTCGACTTCTTCGGCCGCACGACCACTGAACGCCAAACTGAGTGAGAACCGCTCGTCTAGTGAAGCCTTCCGTGACCTTTGTATCCCTTAAAACCAAAATTACACTTAAGTGTGTTTTTCCTTAATGCCTTAAATATCTTGAATGTAACTCGACACCCTTGCCTCATTTAGTATGTGCTGTTCTATGGATATGCAAATGAGCCCCGCCTCCACTCACTCACTCAGCTCAGAGATCCACTGGTTGACGATCACACGTTGATCTGATTGGTTACAAGGTAGTTTGTGACGTCAGAAACACCAGCGATTTCAAAGTGTGTTTTTGAGACTGTCTTTGGTTCACTGCAGTTTTAAGGAGGAAATACTCAGCAATGCTGTCGACTTATGAGTTTACACATGGTTTGTCTTAAAGCATATTAAAATAAGCATATTATTTTATTTCTATTGTTTTATTTTTTATCAATTTAAAATTTATACATTTATAATTCTATATTTTTATGAATTTTGAAGTGAATTGACAATGTCAATCATCACTCCAGAAACTTATTTTTTTATTATTATTATTTTATTTGATTTAAATGAGATTTTATCGTATAAAACACGCATGAGTGTTTGTATAAGTTCATTCACTTTTAAAAACATTTTTAAATATATGGAAAATTTTTATATATATATATATATATGAAGAGTTCAGATGCAAAAGCCTCTAAGTGCCATCTGCAATTTTCTTCTAGAATGATCATTTTTATCAAGCTCGTATATTTAAGTTCAGTAATTTCACTTAAATGACAATTAATAGGTAATTTGCATTGCCATTTAAGTGAAATTACTGAACTTAAATATACGAGCTTGATAAAAATTATCATTCTAGAAGAAAATTTCAGATGGCACTTCATATATATATATATATATAATTACTTTGGATCTTACATTATATTTTCAAAGTTATTTAACGCTCGTAAACGAACGCTGTGCCGTTGAATGTGTGTTTGCGGGCAGGTTATGTCGTTAGTTACGTCATTGCTCGGTTCTCTAGTCAGTGAAGATCTCCTAACCATATGGAAGTGTTTTATTGCCTGCAAATCTCCGTCTTTCCTCAGAATCGCTCAGGATATTTTCTGGCGTCTCCACGAGAGGGGTTTTCTGCTGGAGGACACGGTGGAGCAGCTTCGCTGTGAAAGCTGTCAGCGGTTCCTGGCCGATCGCTTCGTGGAGGGCGTGTGTCCTCACTGCCATTACCCAGAAGCCCGCGGGGACCAGTGTGACAAATGTGGCCGTCTCATCAATGCTGTGGAGCTCAGGGTACGGCTCGAGACCACGCGTTCCTGAACTTCACTTCTAAATACATTTTTAAATATACGGAAAAAGTTTATATATATATATATAACATGTAATATATGTTATATATTTTAAACTCCTACTATATCTGACAGAAATCTGAAAGAGTCTCTTCTGCGCACCAAGGCTGGATATATGTGATCAAAAATACAGTTAAAAATTGTGAAATATTATTCTAATGTAAATCATCTGTTTTCTATGTGAATATATAGTAAAGTGTAATTTATTCCTGTGATCAAAGCTGAATTTTCAGCATCATTACTCCAGTCTTCAGTGTCACATGATCCTTCAGAAATCACTCTAATATGAGGATTTGATGCTCAAGAAACATTTATGATTATTATCAAACAGTTTCATATTTTTGTGGAAACTGATGCATTTTATTTCTCAGGATTATTTGATGAATAGAAAGTTCAGCATTTATTTGAAATAGAATCTTTTGTGACATTATAAATGTCTTTACTGTCACTTTTGATCAATTGAAGTAGACAGTTCGTTAGTTAGTTCATGTAAGTTAATACATTTACTAATGTTAGCTAATTATCTTGTTGTGAAGTGTTAGCGTGTGTGTTTACGCTGTGCTGTTCCTCATGTCGTCTCCTGTAGAGTCCGCAGTGTAAAGTGTGCAAGGAAACGCCGGTGATCCGCTCCTCTAAACACCTGTTCCTGGACCTGCCGAAGGTAAAGCGGATGTGAAATGTGTTGTTGATCCCTTTATCTGGTCTGAGTGTGTGTTTGTCCACACTAATACGGTTTAGTTTGAAAACGCATCTTTTTCTCTCCGTTTTGGCCTTTCGTCCACACTGAGACGGCGCTTTTATTAATGAAAACGAAGCTTTTTGAAAACGCTCTCCAAAGTGGATAAAGTGGAAAGCGCTGGTTTCGTGTTGTAGTGTGGACTGGCAAAACTGAGGTATTTAAAAACGATGGCGTAAGTTTAGTCATGTGACGCATATTGTACCAATAGATATTGATGTTTATAGCGGTATTGTGCCTGTTATGTGCTGTTCACTTTCACACTGTTGCTAAAGATATGTTCTTCAACATGACAGAATTTACTCACATTTGCTAAACATGAGAGCAGTCGCGTTTCAGACCAGACATATAATGGTCAGTGAGAGCGACCTGGACGATCAGTGAATGCTGAGATATTCTGCTAAATAAAATGATCCTGTCAGAAGAATTGTGTGATAACCGGATCACGTCTTGTTCTGACTGTATCAGCGTTTTGAAGAAAAAATCTGTCCGGATTAATGAAGATGTAGCCTAAAAATAAAGGTTCTTTATTGGCATCTATGATTGAATGATAAACATTCCAGCTATCAGGGAACGCTCTACAGAACATTCAGAGAACATTTACTTAAAGTCCCCCTGTAGTCAATCATTTTATCCCTTAAAACTCATCTTTAATCACCGATAGTACATATTTAAACATTTTTTCCTTGGAAAAAATTTATTCATGCATTAAAATATCTTGAATGTAACTCGACACCCTTGCCTCATTTAGTATGCGCGGTTCTATGAATATGCAAATGAACCCCGCCTCCACTCACTCACTCAGCTCAGAGATCCACTGGTTGACGATCACACGTTGATCTGATTGGTTACAAGGTAGTTTGTGACGTCAGAAACACCAGCGATTTCAAAGCGTGTGTTTGAGACTGAAACACTGAAGCGCCTGAAAACGCCAGTGTGGACGGAGAGCGTTTTTAAGCAAAAACGCCGTTTTCAAATGTGTCCGGATTGATGTAGACGTTGTGTGTGTGTGTGTGTGTGTGTGTGTGATAGCTGGAGGGCGAGCTGGAGCAGTGGCTGGAGAAGTCGATCAGCTCGGGCGATTGGACGGCGAACGCACGGCACATCACACGCTCGTGGCTCCGGGACGGCCTGAAGCCCCGGTGTATCACACGAGACCTGCGCTGGGGGACGCCGGTGCCTCACCAGGACTTCAAGGAGAAAGTATGAACGCACAATCCTGAGACGTTATTTCTAGTGCTGTCAACGCATTGAGTTAAAGGGATAGTTCACCCAAAAATGAAAATCATGATCATGATTTACTCTTCCTCAAATCATCCTAGGTGTATATGACATTCTTCTTTCAGACGAACACAATCGGGAGTTATATTAAAAAATGTCCTGGCTCTTCCAAGCTTTATAATGGCAGTGAATGGCTGTTTCTGTATAAAATTCATAAGTCCATAAAATTATGCACTTTTATGATGGACAGATGCACTTTTATGATGATAGATGCACTTTTATGATGTATAGATGCACTTTAATGATGATAGATGCACTTTTATGATGATAGATGCACTTTTATGATGTGATGGATAGATGCACTTTTATGATGGACAGATGCACTTTTATGATGGACAGATGCACTTTTATGATGGATAGATGCACTTTTATGATGGACAGATGCACTTTTATGATGGATAGATGCACTTTTATGATGGATAGATGCACTTTTATGATGATAGATGCACTTTTATGATGGATAGATGCACTTTTATGATGATAGATGCACTTTTATGATGGACAGATGCACTTTTATGATGGACAGATGCACTTTTATGATGGACAGATGGACTTTTATGATGGATAGATGCACTTTTATGATGGACAGATGCACTTTTATGATGATAGATACACTTTTATGATGGATAGATGCACTTTTATGATGGATAGATGCACTTTTATGATGATAGATGCACTTTTATAATGGACAGATGCACTTTTATGATGGATAGATGCACTTTTATGATGGATAGATGCACTTTTATGATGGACAGATGCACTTTTATGATGGACAGATGCACTTTTATGGACTTCAAAACAGAAACAGCCATTCACTGCCATTATAAAGCTTGGAAGAGCCAGGACATTTTTTTTTTAATATAACTCTGATTGTGTTCGTCTGAAAGAAGAATGTCATTTACACCTAGGATGACTCGAGGGAGAGTAAATCATGGGCTGATTTTCATTTTTGCAATGAAATCTAGTTAATTTTTTTGATCGATTAATCGACAGCACTAGTTATTTCACTAATATTGTCCGTTAATCCAAATGCACAATGAACCGATGTATCCGTCTGTCCATGAAGGTGTTCTACGTGTGGTTCGACGCTCCTATTGGCTACCTGTCCATCACGGCAAACTACACCGACCAATGGGAGAAATGGTGGAAGAATCCTCAGCAGGTGCTAATCAAGTTTGATATTTCACCTCTTGATGCAAATCACATATGTGTCCTGGATAAGTTCACAGATTTTGTATTGTGGTTGTGTTTGGAAATTTTTGACAAGTTGCGCTCGTCTTTTCTTCCCTATAGTGCCATATACATACACATATATATATATATATATATATATATATATATATATATATATAAACTAAAAAAACAATACAACATACACTTTGGAGCCAGGGGAGCAAAGAAGCACATTTAAAAAAAGAAGAAAACAAAAAAAGAACATTCACAAAAATACAAGACCTTTGTATCATTCAAAGATTTTGAAGATTGAACAGTCTTAATAGCTTTTCCATTAGTACTAGATTGAATAGTAGAAAAGGAATTTTTAAATTCTTTAAGGACTACTGAGAAATGGGGCTTTTTGTTGCAAAACTTACACTTATGAATGTGAAATTTGACTAATAAAAAAAAAAATTTAATTACAACCTATAGTGCTGTATATGGGAGTAAAACGCTTCAAGAAAAAGAACAAATGTGGGCGGGGCTTGATTGTGTCAGTGAGTAATTGATTGGATGGTTGTGGTTTGCTATTGGCTGATCTCATGTGAGTGACAGGTTGCCCCGCCCACATCAAGAGAAGTGATGCTGCAAGAGGAACTTATTCTGATTCAAGATTATTAACACAATAATGATGATGTGCACCGATAAATCATTTAGAAAAAAAAAACTGCAATATTCCATTAAAAAAAAATAGCCGATTTAGATTTCATGCTGACTTTACACTGTTTTTTTTCCAGACCTGGAATATATGTAAATAAATGAAATCTTAAAAGTGATGAAATTGACTATAATGATGAATATGTATTTTTATAGTTGTGCTGAACTCGACTTTTGTGTCGAGTAAAACACGATTGCGAGTCATAACGATACTCGATTTGTGAGTGAATCTTTCTTGTGGATCAGAATGAACCGTCTCTGATTGGTCAGCATGATTCATTAGCAAATTGTTCTGAATCAAATTTATTATTTTTCTGTTCTTATCCCTGTCATCAGAGAAGAGATGAAGAGCGAGAGGAACTTATTCTGATTCAAGATTATTAACTCAATAATGAGGATGTGCACCGATAAATCATTTAGAAAAAAAAACTGCAATATTCCATAAAAAAAATAAGAATTGGTTTCATGGTGACTTTAAAACATGTAGCTTTCAAGTTATATCAGTGTTTTAGGAAATAAAAGCTGGTGCATTTGTGTTATTTAATGAGTTCTGTTCACATCTTGTCAATTTAATGAATACTCCTAATTTTCTCAGTGATTGACACACCGCTGCTGTCCGTAACCGGTTTGTTTCAGTGTGTGATTGCCGTGTGTGTCCTATAGGTGGAGCTGTACAACTTCATGGCGAAGGACAACGTTCCCTTCCACAGTGTCGTTTTCCCTTGTTCACTTCTCGGAGCTCAAGACAACTACACACTGGTCAATAATCTCATAGCCACCGGTGAGATGCTATCTTAAATTCATAGCATGACCATTTTAAATACACTATCATTAAAAAGTTGGAACTTTTAATGTTTTTGAGTCACCAAAGCTGCATTTATTACTGTAAAAATTGTGAAATATTATTAGAATGTAAATCATCTTTTTTCTATGTGAATATATAGTAAAGTGTAATTTATTCCTGTGATCAAAGCTGAATTTTCAGCATCATTACGAGTCCAGTCATCAGTGTCACATGATCCTTCAGAAATCACTCTAATATGAGGATTTGATGCTCAAGAAACATTTATGATTATTATCAGTGTTGAAAACAGTTTCATATTTTTGTGGAAAACATAATATTTTATTTTTCACGATTCTATGATGAACAGAAAATTCAAAAGAACAGCATTTATTTTTTAAATAGACTCTTTGGTAACATTATACACGTCTTTACTGTCACTTTTGATGAATTGAATGCATCCTCGCTGAATGAACGCTTTAAAAAAATCTTTGGCTGATATCATTCATGAATGTTTTCATGTGTCCAGAATACTTGAATTACGAGGACACGAAGTTCTCCAAGAGTCGTGGTGTGGGTGTGTTCGGTGACATGGCGAAGGACACGGGGATCCCGTCTGACGTGTGGCGCTTCTACCTGCTGTTCCTGCGGCCCGAGGCTCAGGACTCGGCCTTCTCCTGGGCCGACATGGCCATCAAGAACAACTCTGAGCTGCTCAACAACCTGGGCAACTTCATTAACAGGTGTGTGTTGGTGGATCACTCACTCACTCACTCACTCTCTTACTCACACACACTCACTCACTCACTCACTCACTCACTCACTCACTCACTCACTCACTCACTCACTCTCACACTCACTCACTCATGCACTCACTCATGCACTCACTCATGCACTCACTCACTCACTCACCCACTCACTCACTCACTCACTCACTCACTCTCTTACTCACACACTCACTCACTCTCTTACTCACTCACTCACTCACTCACTCATGCACTCACTCACTCTCTTACTCACACACTCACTCACTCTCTTACTCACTCACTCACTCACTCTCTTACTCACACACTCACTCATTCACTCACTCTCTTACTCACTCACTCACTCACTCACTCACTCACTCACTCACTCACGCACTCACTCACTCATGCACTCACTCACTCACTCACTCACGCACTCACTCACTCACTCACTCACTCACTCACTCACTCACACACTCACTCACTCATGCACTCACTCACTCATGCACTCACTCACTCACTCACTCACTCACTCACGCACTCACTCACACACTCACTCACTCATGCACTCACTCACTCATGCACTCACTCACTCACTCACTCACTCACGCACTCACTCACTCACTCACTCACTCACGCACTCACTCACTCACTCACTCTCTTACTCACACACTCACTCACTCTCTTACTCACTCACTCACTCACTCACTCTTACTCACTCACTCACTCTCTTACTCACACACTCACTCACTCACTCACTCACTCTCTTACTCACTCACTCACTCACTCACTCTCTTACTCACACACTCACTCACACACACACACACACACACACACACACTCACACTCACTCACTCACTCATTGACAACTCACTCTCACTCACTCACTTATACTCATTCACTCACTCACTCACACACACACACACACACACACACACACACACACTCTCTCTCTCTCACTCACTCACTCACTCACTCATTGACAACTCACTCTCACTCACTCACTTATACTCATTCACTCACTCACTCACACACACACACACACACACTCTCACTCACTCACTCACACACACTCTCACTCACTCCCTCACACTCTCACTCACTCACTCACTCACTCACTTATACTCATTCACCCACTCTCACTCACCCATTCACTCACTCACTCACTCTTATACTCATTCTTTCACTCACTCACTCACTCACTCACACACACTCTCACTCACTCATTCACTCACTCACCTTCACCCAAACAACATTCACTCACTCACTCACTCACACACCTTCACCCGAACACTCACTCACTCACTCACTCACTCACACTCACTCACTCACTCACTCACTCACTCACTCACTCACTCACTCACTTATACTCATTCACCCACACTCACTCACTCACTCACTCAGTCACTCACCCACTCACTCACTTATACTCATTCACCCACTCTCACTCACTCACTCACTCACTCACTCACTCACTCTTATACTCATTCTTTCACTCACTCACTCACTCACACTCTCACTCACTCACTCACTCATTCACTCACTCATCTTCACCCAAACAACATTCACTCACTCACACACCTTCACCCGAACACTCACTCACTCACTCACTCACTCACTCACTCACTCACCTTCACCCAAACAACATTCACTCACTCACTCACTCACTCACACACCTTCACCCGAACACTCACTCACTCACTCACTCACTCACTCACTCACTCACTCACTCACTTATACTCATTCACCCACACTCACTCACTCACTCACTCACTCACTCACTCACTCACTCACTTATACTCATTCACCCACACTCACTCACTCACTCACTCACTCACTCACTCACTCACTTATACTCATTCACCCACACTCACTCACTCGCTCACTCATTCACTCACTCACTCACTCACTCACTCACTCACTCACTTATACTCATTCACCCACACTCACTCACTCACTCACTCACTCTTTCACCCACTCACTCACACACACACACTCACTCACTCACTCACTCACTCACTCACTCACTCTCACTCACTCACTCATTGACAACTCACTCACTTACTCACTCACTCACTTATACTCATTCACTCACTCACACACACACACACTCACACTCACTCACTCATTGACAACTCACTCTCACTCATTCACTCACTCACACACACACACACACACACACACACACACTCACTCACTTATACTCATTCACCCACTCTCACTCACTCGCTTGCTCACTCACTCACTCACTCACTCACTCACTCACTCACTCACTTATACTCATTCACCCATTCTCACTCACTCACACTCTTATACTCATTCTTTCACTCACTCACTCACTCACTCACTTATACTCATTCACCCACTCTCACTCGCTCACTCACTCGCTCGCTCGCTCGCTCACTCACTCACTCACTCACTCACTCGCTCGCTCACTCACTCACTCACTCACTCACTCACTCACTCACTCACTCTCTGAACACTTCATGCTTCTTGATTGATTAGATTGCTCTGATATGGTTTTGCATTTTATTTACACTTAGCCACGAGTTATTCAGTTAGTGAAAACACATGAATTACAATGTGTAAATCTCCCCTTTTGCATCAGTTTTATTAACTTTTGGTTTTCTTTTCTTTTTTTATCATTGATGAAAAAGCTTCACGTAATATAATTTGTTGATTTAAAATTAATTCCTACATTTCCTGAGAAGTTCAAAAGTCTGGCATGAAATATTAATGAAATCAAACCATCCAGCATCCATTTGAAAATACTAGAGTCCCGGGAGTTCTGCTACAGTTTTCCTGGCAACACTTGACAATAAGGTTTAATTTGTTAACATGAACTAACAATGATCAAAGCATTTATTAATATTAGCCATTTATTAATCTTAGCTAATGTTAATCTCAGCATTTACTGATAATGTTTCCACAGGGCAGGGATGTTTGTGAGCAAGTTCTTCGACGGCTGTGTTCCTGAGATGCTCCTGAATGACGATGATAAGCGGCTCATCGCTCAGGTGTGCTGGGAGCTCAAGCAGTACATTACACTGCTGGATAAAGTCAGGTCAGGATTACCCACAATTCCTCATCGACGTGTGTGAATGGCGTGAAATGCAGAGATTCACAAATTTGGATTGTTCCTGAATGACAGCGATTCGGCTTTGTCTATTAAACCTTTGTAGCAACTCATAATGTAATAACTTTATCTACTCTCTTTAACTAATCTTTTGTTTTTTTTTTGTTTTTTTTTAAAGCTATTACAATTATGAAAATGTAAAATTTTTGGTGAGTTTATAATGTAATAAATTTCTCATAATGTAAAAGTTATTACCAGTAGGTGGCGATAAGTGACTGTATTTGTCATTGAATCGTTTATTCAAGAGATTTGTTCAGAAACACTGATTCATCCAGTAATGAAACAAGTGACGTATTTATGAGTCATTAAATAATTAATTAATTAATTCAGGAGATTCGTTCGAAAATGCTGATTCATCCGGTAATGAAACAAGTGAAGTATTTATGAGTGAGTCATTGAATCATTAATTTAAGAGATTCGTTCAAAAATGCTGATTTATCCAGTAATGAAACAAGTGAAGCATTTGAGTAATTGAATAATTAATTGATTCAAGAGATTTGTTCAAAAACACTGATTCATCCAGTAATGAAACAAGTGACGTATTTATGAGTCATTAAATAATTAATTAATTAATTCAGGAGATTCGTTCGAAAATGCTGATTCATCCGGTAATGAAACAAGTGACGTATTTATGAGTCATTAAATAATTAATTAATTAATTAATTCAGGAGATTCGTTCGAAAATGCTGATTCATCCGGTAATGAAACAAGTGAAGTATTTATGAGTGAGTCATTGAATCATTAATTTAAGAGATTCGTTCAAAAATGCTGATTTATCCAGTAATGAAACAAGTGAAGCATTTGAGTAATTGAATAATTAATTGATTCAAGAGATTTGTTCAAAAACACTGATTCATCCAGTAATGAAACAAGTGACGTATTTATGAGTCATTAATTAATTAATTAATTAATTCAGGAGATTCGTTCGAAAATGCTGATTCATCCGGTAATGAAACAAGTGACGTATTTATGAGTCATTAAATAATTAATTTTATTAATTCAGGAGATTCGTTCGAAAATGCTGATTCATCCGGTAATGAAACAAGTGAAGTATTTATGAGTGAGTCATTGAATCATTAATTTAAGAGATTCGTTCAAAAATGCTGATTTATCCAGTAATGAAACAAGTGAAGCATTTGAGTAATTGAATAATTAATTGATTCAAGAGATTTGTTCAGAAATGCTGATTCATCCAGTAATGAAACAAGTGAAGTATTTATGAGTCGATTCAAACTGATTATTTTTTTTTTAAAGATTCAAATTAATTCAATGTTATTTTGTTTAGTTGTCTATTCAGAGTCATGGCAAAATCGTGATTCTATTTAAAAAATAATCTTTTTTTATTCTCAATTTATGCAGAATCGTGCATATCTACCAGCCTGTAATTGAATTTGTCTAGTTTTGCTCCGCTCTATAATATTTCAGCAGCTTGTAATTCCTCTATAAATCAGGGTTACCAGGAAATATAAAGTACATTTTGTGATTTCCAAACTCACGGAAAATAATTGTATAAAATGATTCCTAAAAATCCAATTATCACAAATAACTAGAAATGTCTTGGAAATGATTTGTTAAACAAAAGCAGTGGGAGCTCTGATTATAAAATAACTGGATAAAGAAGCATTTATTCCTCTCAATAATCTTCTGCACGCATGCTTTTGTCTTCTAATATTATGCATGTGTTCAGATATAAGCGTATTAAACTCTCATCATGTGTTTGTTCAGGATCCGTGACGCTCTGAAGTGCATCCTGAACATCTCTCGCCACGGGAATCAGTACATGCAGGTTAATGAACCCTGGAAGAAGATTAAAGGAGGAGACGACGACAGGCGAGTGACGCGTGATGAGTGTGTCTGCGGGAACAACTGCAATGCGCAAACCCTTAAGAAAATCTGAATGAAAAATGATTTCGAATTTCTAACCATCTAAAATGAGTTTACTGTAAGCTTCTGTTAGTGAACTACATTAGTTAGGATGAACTAACAATTAACAATACTTCAGGAAAAAAACTTCTAAAGTATTAATCTAATTTAGATTTTTTTTTTAAATCATTTTAAAAATTAAAATGTGTGTGTGTGTGTATATATATATATATATATATATATATATATATATATATATATATATATATATATATATATATATATATATATATATATATATATGAAAAAATAATTATTTAAAATATTTCTAATATCTCAGTTGCTCTCTCACTCTCTATTTTATCTATCTATCTATATATATATATATATATATATATATATATATATATATATACAGTTAACATGAACTAACAATAAACAATACTTCAGAAAAAACTAGTTTTTAATTATTTTTTTTGAAAATCATTAAAAAAAGTCAAATTAAAATGTATATATTATATATGTATATTATATATGTATATATGAAAATACATAAGAATTTTTTTTTTTTAAATTATAAAAAATATTTCAATATAAATGTTTCTAATATCAGTTGTTCACTCACTCACTCTCTATCTATTTTATCTATCTATCTATCTATCTATCTATCTATCTATCTATCTATCTATCTATCTATTTTATCCATCTATCTATCTATAAATATGAACTAACAATAAGCAATACTTCAGAAAAAACTTCTAAAGCATTTATTAATCTTAGTTCATTAATTTCTACATTCACTAATACATTATAAAAAATCATAAGTTGATGGACTTGAGCTGATATGAACTAACAATGAAGTTATTATCGTTATTATCATTAAAAATATGTCTGTCAATTGAAATAAAGCCAAAATAAAATACTAATATTAAATTAATTGAAATTGAAAATTGAAAATTAAATGTTGCCTTTGCAATAAACTAAAATTATTAACTGGAAACAAATAAAAACTAAAACTGAAATAAAAATAAAGTACATATTAAAACCTATGTAACACACACACACACACACACACACACACACACACACACACACACACACACACACAAAACTATAATAAAAATGACAAAAGCAACTAAAAATGTAAATAAAATTGTGAAAATTAAAAACATAAAAATAAAAGCTAACTCATTAAAATAAACTAAAACAACACTTCATTAGCTAACATGAACAAAGATGGTAACACTTTATTTTACGGTTCAATTCTCACAATTAACTAATTGTGTATTAATCATGCATATTACTAGAATATTGTCTGTTTATTAGTACTTATAAAGCACATATGAATGCCTTATTCTGCATGACCATATTCTATATCCCTTAATCACCCAATACCTAAACTTAACGACCTTACAAACTATTAATTAGCAGTAATTAGGAGTTTGAGGCAAAAGTCGTAGTTTATAGTGAGAATTGGACCCTAAAGCTAAAGTGTGACCTAATAAAGTGTTGCCTATAATTTTACAGTATCTATTAATCTTTGATCATGTAAATTAGTAAATATAAATACTAAAGTGTTACCACAACGATTAATGAATTAATGAATAAAAAATGTATTGCTCATCGTTAGTTAATGCATCATCTCATGTTAACTAATGGACCTTACTAAAATAGAATACATTTAAATATTAAATATTAAAAAAATATTAACACGTTATGTTTTTATTAACTAACGTTAACAAATACTGTAACAAATGTATTGCTCATTGTTAGTTAACTAATTAACTAATGGGATCTTATTGTAAAGTGTCACCATTAATTCTAAAGAGAAGTTTTAAAAAATTGTGAAAATTAAAAACATAAAAGCTAACTCATTAAAGTAAAAACTGAAACAACTCTCTGCAGTGATCAGTTGTTCTCATTAACTAACATTAAGATTAATAAAATAACCATCGTTAATTAATGCATCATCTAATGGACCTTACTAAAATCAAATAAAAATATTAATAAAACTAAATGTAACAAATAAAAAATGTATTGCTCATTGTTAGTTCATGCATTAACACTGCATTAAGTGTCACCATTATTTCTAAAGAGATAATAGTCTGGAGAAATAAGTTTCCTGTGAACACACGAATGATATATTTATATATTTATATGATAATACAATATAGATTGTTTCAGAGCAGCTTTACAGTGATAATAGGAATGTGATTTTAGGTGCCTTTAGATTTTAGATATTAGGTGTGATGAAGGTGTGTGTGTGTGTGTGTGTGCTGCAGG